>CAEFZX010028551.1:0-29602 GCA_903066825.1 Alfaro cultratus
AGAGGTCACGCTATACTTTTTTGTTCTCCATTATTTTTGACCGACAGCATTGAAAAAAATCGGTCATGTACTATTTTTACCCGTCAAAATATAATCATATTAACATAGGCTATTTAGCCAAATTTTTATGTGGTTCAGTTAATATTCACCTAGTTGAACCGTGAATCCAGATCTCATCACAGATAAAGCAGATAAATGCACCTAAATTTTTCTCCATAGTGACACAAACCACTGACTGTGGTCCCAATAACTTATAATAAATTAAACGACTCCACCTGCTGCGGTCTAATCGCACAGTGCCTCACAAATTCTTCCTGGTCGCATCCATAGAGAAATCTGCACTGGTTCATCAGTCAGTTGGATCTGTCGGATCCAAACCGATCAATTGAACTCTGCGAGCTTTTTACCCTGAGCGGTCCGGGCCTGCGCTTTTACGATGATTTTCTTTTCCTTTTTTTTGCGTGGTTTCCTTTCTCGAAACAGATGTTACGTCTGCTGCGCTCCCCTTGAGCGCCGCTCTCCTTCAGAGCGCAGGAGGGTCACGTCTTCCAGCTCCATTTGCTCCGCAGAGTGAGTTAAGTTTAATTCTTCGCTGCACAACCAATCCGGACCCACGTCCGGATTGGTTGTGCAGCGCACTGCGCATGCTACGGTCTAATTAATTTCTGCACCGACATTTATTTCCTCAAGATAAACTGCCGGCTCCTCTGTTTAGAATATAAATGGATTAACACAACATTGAAAACTCTTTAGTTTTCTCTGGTCTGTAATGGAGACTTGAATTAAACACACCATTTCTACCAAAGGTTTGGAATGCTCTTCTGAACCAGACGCGCTCCAAAGTGTCTGGTCCATAACTCTTCAACAGCTCCCGGTCAGAAAGATGCATTTAGCTCAGTGTCCATGAAATTATATTCAGAAAGGATTTTTTCTTAATTGATTTTAGTTGCCTCTGTGATGAACTCTTTGCATAAAATCTATAATACACACCAGTCAAGGGTGTGAATTATAATCTGTCAAATGACAGACGGTCTTCAAATTTTCCCGTCGTTTAAAACAATAACCGGTCAAATACAGGAAAATACAGGAAATATTCCGTTAACGCGACCTCTGATATTCACACCTTTTGCATTTATTATGAAAACCCCATCCTTCCCTGTACATCTGTTGAACTCAGAACTCCTCAAGTAGCATTTTTAGTTTCACTTGGTTCAAGTTCTGTAAAAATCTAAAGACAAAAAATTAAACACCTTTTGCTAGCAATCTATTAATCCAAAAAATAACCGGGAGACGAGTAGACAGTATTTTCTAGCTGCAAAAGCATCCTTTGCTACAAATTATCAAGTGCACACTAAAGGAATGCTGTTCCTGCATTTCAGGTAATAAAATATTTTCTTGTTCAAATAAGTGATTCATTGAAATATTTGCTTATTTGCATCTTTAACTGTATTTCTAAATCAAAGATTAATTGAGATTAAATGAAAAACTTTGAAGAAGGTGCCAATTTTTGTATCCGATTAACCAATTAATTGTCACGGTAAATGATAAAATATTTTATTAAAAATAATCATTAGTTACAGCCCCAGTTTTACATAGAAAGATTACCTCCACTTCCTCTGTATATAAATAATCTGTTTCCTGTGTTAGGAACTATCCAATACAATCACAACATTTTAAAGGCTCATTAAAAGAATCATTTTGGAAATGTTACCATCTAAAGAACTACAAGAAAATTTTAAGATGGCTAAAGTCAATGTTGGGATGGCAACTCTCAAACTTGCCATAAATTCCAACATCTATTATCTTACGTTGGACCCTTAACAGATTTTGGATGTTTGAAAAGCTACCAAACCTGTTCAAGGGAGTACTTTTCCACAACAGGTCAAGGAAATCTGTTAAGTGTACTTAGGATAACCTCACATCAGCTTACTGCTGCTAAGCAAACATGGCCCAAATAGTGTTGACATTGCTTCAGCGCCACCCCCAAGCATGAGTTTAGTGATTTAGCCATCAAATCTGAACAACGACATGATCCATGAAGTGGATAAGGGATAGTAACAGCAAACCCCCCCCCCAAAAACTTAATGTACAACTTTGCTATGCTGAGTAGAAATGAGTTGGACAAACAACTACAGAGATGTTCCGGTCAGACTTCTGCCTGGCCAATACCAATTTCTGATTTCCTCTGAGAATGTTCAGCAGATTCTTTGACAATGGTAGATTTGAATTACATAAAAAATGAAGAAATTGCAGGATTCTACCAAGATACGCTTCAAAGCAAATGTCCTTAAATATTTTTCATTAAACTTGCTGGTTGACAGTAGGATGGTGTCAAGTTTATATCAAGTAGGATAATAGATTACATTTTTTTTGTTAGCATATGACGTTCCGTTAACCAATCAGAACTGATCTGTAGCTAATTGATTGATCAATTATGTTTCCTTTAATCACCAAAGGGCAAAAACAGAATAGTATAGGCGAATCAGTAGGTGTGTAAGGATAAAATGTTTTTTGTTTTTTTTGGCCAGAGATATTGAATGACGCCTTATGAACATTTAAATAATCCAGCAGTGACAAGATTTGTAGGCACTTATATCTCATAACATGTAGGGAAAACCACTTAGTCGATGTAGATATCAGGCTTGAAGTCAAATACAGCTTTTCAAAGAAAAAAGGCTAATGTGCTTCCATCAACAGTACCGCATAACCACCATAAAGGGCTACTTTGACTTCCCCACACACACTAATGAAGTTTCCATTAAGGATATCTTGGGCCCATCAGCTAATGTCAGTGCATTTAGAGACTATTCCAACTCTGCTGGTATCCGTTTTACTGTCTTTGTGATCAGACGAGACGCGCACCAAAACAACATAAAAATGAAACAACGCAAACCTGGATCTGCATTCAGCATGCCATGCAGACAATCCTGAGTTACTGGATCTGGAGGCATGAAACCCCGAAATCCAACAGCACCCGCTGACCATGAGTGTCACAATCATACCAGAAATAATCAGGCCCCAGGACAAAACAAGGAAAACAGAGGTGATGTGGCAGCTGTTTCTATGAGCAATTCTTGGAAAAAGATTACCGACAAATCGGTAGCTACCAGGTCGAGAAGTCAAGTCGCCTTTAGAGATTAAATCATTTACCCAACAGGACAGCGAGGTGAAGATACTGGAGTTGGCCACGGGCTCACGGAAACAAGAGTAATAATTCGCTAAGAGCTACAAAAATGCTACACGTTACGTTGTAATTTACCACACTCATTTAGCTGTGTTGTTAAACATACCACCTCATGAACAGACGCGGGGAATTAACCATAATGCATAGAAAACGGCGAAAAAGAAAAACTGCTATTACCAAAACCAATGACAACACGGCAGGAAATAACAACAACTAAGCTAAACGTCAACAGCAAAAGCAAACGTCAGTTCTGCCAGACCGCTAACAGTTAGCTGGCGTTAGCTAGCGAGCTATTTAGCCCAACCCGCCAGCTGGATTTCAACGACAACCTTCCTACACAGACGAGCAGTATAATCACACACGGTGACAATATGTCCCAAAAGTACACATATATTCAAGTTACAACGAGTCTGAAACGTTAACCCTACACACTAAGTGGTTAGCCTGCTCTCGAGCTAGGCGGTTTTTTAGCGTAGGCCCGAGCGGAGCGGCTGTCGGGCGCAGAGCGAGTTCGCCCGAGAGGGGAAATCTCTGCTACCTACCGCCAGCTGTGAGCGCAGACAGCGGACACCCAAGCCGTAGAGCATCCGGTGGTGGTAGCAGAGACACCGAATCCTAGCCCTCACCTACGTGGCTATATGCGAACTAGCATCAACGCTGCATTCGAGCACCGATTCCTTAAAAAAAATAAATAGGAAGGGAAAAAAAAAAAAGAAAACACTCTGAAAAAACAGCGGCCATTCCGAAGCTGAACAAAAGAGTGCGCTCGTATTCGCCACCAAAAAAATGACACATTGACGCTAAACAGAGTTTCGTAAAAGGAAGGCGAGTTTAGCACCTAACGAGTGTTGCCAAACTGAGCTGGAGGGATGGAAACGTTTATTGTTATTGTGGTAAAATAAGTGGTTTACCTTCAGAGGTGTGACTCCGCCATCCTAGCTGCTTCCTCCTCTTTTCCTACACTGCTGCTCAGCTGCCCTCCCTCCTCCCCCGATCACTGAACTGCGTCATCCTTACGCCGAACCAATGTTATCACGAGACCTTCAAATGCACCCAAATATTCGACGTTTTAAAACAAAAATTAAAAAAATTGGTATAACATTTATCGACATGGTTGCAAGAATGATGAGAATAAAAAGACTTGTGAAAAATCATATATTACTGAACATAATGTTTACTTAATGCATATTTTAATAATATGGAAAAGTTGCGAAGTCCTCACCTAATGCTAGGAAGATCAAATGATAAAGTTTATTATTTCTTCACATAGCACATCAAGCGTTAGACCTTTTTAAAACAGTGAAATACATGAGCCTTATCATAACAAATGATTTGTCTGATAATGATGATGTTTGCAGTAGGAACAGAGTACCAAGTTGGACATTGTACATTTTTATGAAATGTTTGCCATTAATAATTTTGTAATATTTTAGCCCTGTTTGGGATTTAGATCAATGTGTCTGCAGTGAAAGTAAATGTAAATAATTTTACCAGCTGGTGGTGTCCATCTTCAAATCTACATGTTTTCACACCGAATTATCACCCGAGAAAGTGAGAAAAATCCAAGTTTGATTCTTTACGCAGATGGATATTAATGCATCAGGATCAGTGTGCTGCTGCAGGTTTCTGCAAACACAACTGAGGCGGTTGTCTTCAACTGCTTCAGCCTTAGCATCACTAATAGAAGCTGCAATGATTAACCTACAGAATCTGTGTTATGGACTGAATGCTTCTTGCAGAGTCTTGCTCTTACAAACAGGCAAGCAAAGCATTGAGACTTATCAGTGAAAACCAGTTTCTGAGGGATGTTGCAACATCGGCCTCTATGCGTTAAAGCGAAGATAACACGCCCTTGCTCACCCTTGGACAGAAAACATTGAGATTAAAAGCTTGCAGAACAAGCAGGACAAAGGCGTGTTCTGTTATTACTAGAAGCAGCAGTAGAAATATTATTAGCGTTAGTATTATTAGAGAACAAAATGTAAACAGGATTATATTTATTTGCATTTTCTGGACCGTTTCTTTTTTTTCTTTTTTTGTTTTTTGTTAAATAATCTGTCTAACAAAGTACAACTGTGCCGTTTTAACCTTTCAGTTTACCTGCAATTCTCCGAGCCGCCTCTTGGTGCTGCTAAAGCGCCGTGCTAATGAAGTCAACGCAGAAGAACGTCACGTGATTCTGCGGACGCGTTGGCCTGGCAACTGCAGCAAACCTTTATCTGGTGCTTAAAGGTAAGAATGAGGAAAAATTACAATGACACACTTAAACATACGCTGATAACTTTTATTTGTAAGTCTGATTAGACAGTCAGCTAAACGTCGCCAGGAGCTTCTGTAAAGGAAAATGTCCCTTAATGTATCCGGGCTCAAGTCAATGTATCGTCGCTAACATGCTACATGGGATTAGCTTTGTGCTAATTCGCAATAATTCACGTCCGTGGTTAAACGTGACAGGTTCGAGAAATGTTCGAACTGTTTTTATTTTCTCAAATGTGCCATTGAAATATTTATATGTACATAAAATATATTTAAGAAAAGTCAACATGGAAGGGTTTATGCTGACACATGTCAGCTTCTGCAGACTTTTATCACAACTGTGTATAAATGGAGACGTGAATTAGTGTTGAATTGATGATTTTATGAGTCCGCTAGTTGATAACAGATATGTTTTAAAAGTAAAAAGAAAAAAATATATATATATATATTCTTACCTTTCAGCACGCGCCCACAAGACACAGCGATGCCCGAGGTCAAGTCAATATTGAGAGAAGTTCTGCCTAAGCAAGGTTTGCATCGCAGCCGCCTGCTATCTGGACAACAGGAGTTACAAAAGCTTGTTTGTGGATGACTTGTGGACTGTGGAGAAATCAGCAAACCCTCCGCATAACTAGTCAAAGATTCCTCTGTGCTCCCTTCTTATTATCAGTATCTGCGCTCATTTAACCAGTTATTTGAACTAGGAATAGAAATCTTTGCTAAATTATTAGTACCCTCTGGACCTCCTCATAATTTGCCAATGATAAACCTCATTGGATTTTATTGGGATTTTCTGTGTTATGTCCAGCAAAATAACTTGCTGGACATGTAACGCTGAGGTTAAAGGAAAAATAATTCAAGATTTTCTAAATGGTTTACAAATAAGAATCTGAAAAAGCTTATATATTTTTTTTAAATCAAAAATCATTTTTGCTATTAAAAAAATGCTAAAAATGGGTTTCTGTTTCCACTGAAAGTTAAACCTCTACTTCAGTCACACATATTTCACAGGTTACAGACTAACCTGTGTTAATGCCATCCATCTTCCCATGAAGAAGAGCATCCCCACTGCATGATGCTGCCACCTCCATCTTCCACATTGGGAATGGTGTATTCAGAGTTGGTTTTACTCCACTTTTAAAAAGTTGGTACAGGTGCTTAAAATCCTTGAAAATGCTCGAATTTCAATTAGGTGTTTTTCGAGGATTGGACAGTACTGGGGTTTCTCCATAAAGTCCTTGAAAGTGCTTGATATTAAAACTGTTATTAGTTTTCTAATAGTGTAACGTTTGATTACAAGCCTAAAAATAGGAAAACATAATTTACATTTGAAAGCAGATACTAACAAGTAACAACCTTTTTTTCCACTAAAGTCAAATTTTCTTGTTATAGATTAAACTACCAAAATATTTCCATTTGCTAAATGACAGAAAACTTAGCGAGAACACTTTTTAGAGATTCGTTTTGTAACTGTTTGTATGTTAAAGCATTGAGTTTGAGCCATAACGGTGATTTACCTTGACACAATTTATTTAGATTGTTCCAATGTATTGAATATTCGTTATTCATAATGGCTCTAAGATTTGATTGAAATAAAGGTTGGCTTATATTTCATACGTTAAACATTATTGGAATCAGGGGATTTTCTTCAAGTGTATAGTGCGTGTTTGAGAGAGACATTTCATAACATAGATTTTGGTATATTTTACTTTATATTTTCCCTGCTGTAGAATGTTTATACTGTCATATCAATAACAGTAATAAATGACATGCAATGGTGAATTGAAACAGTCATTTTGAGTTCACTTGTATTGTTTTTATCTCCAAAGTGATTCTGGGAATGTACATTGGACATGTTGATTGTGGGAAAAGTGTATGAACCCTGATTTTTGTCACATCTGATCGTCTTCATCTTCCACAAGTCATCAGTCTTTCCTTGGACCTCTTGGCTCCTCTGAATAATTATAGCATCCCACTTTAAGTAGAGACATCAGGACTAAAAGTATGTGAATAGATATGCACGAAACCTTTATGAGTTTCATTTACCACCCCTCCCCACTCCAAAGTATTCTTTTGTGTTGATCGATCATATAAAAATCACGATAATAGCATGGAAATGTTTGCACATTCTGGGTTGCTGTGTCTATAATGAACATAATCAGTGAGGAACTTCTCTTGACTTTTCAGAATAAAGCATAGAGCAAACATATGAAATGGATGCTTAGCAATTAAATAATAAACCCAGGTTATTTTTTTGAAAAATAACTTTCAGTGGCTTTTTTTTTTTTTTTTTGCTGCATCTACAGGACAGCTCTACATGGAAGACGTCCCAACCATGGTTCTGTGTAAGCCAAAGCTGCTCCCACTCAAATCAGTCACCCTGGAGAAACTGGAGAAGATGCAGATGGAGGCTCAAGAGGCCGTCAAGCAGCAGGAACTGGCAATGAAGGAGCAAGGACAGCAGATGCCCAGTTGAGGACTTGAAACCACAAAAAAAGAAAATAAAAATACACGACGTTTTGATAGAGAGCACAATTCCAATGACTCAGACATTGGCGAGAAAGTATTTTTGTAATCAGTGGAACAAACTTAAGTTATACTTTTTCTCTTAAGTGAGCAGTCGCTCAGCACCATCTTGAATGTTTTCTCGCCTCGGGACTCTAACACCGTCACGATGGCCTGCCGAGAGCGCCACAGGTTTTCAGAAAACGCAGCTGAAGATATGCAGCAGCTCCTACTATAGGGAGACAGCAGACTCATAACAAGTTTGTTGGTAGCGGCGGCTTATCTGAGGAATTGTGCAACATGTAGTGATTATTTTAATAATGACAATGATAGGGGGAAAAAAACAAATATTGTATAATTATTTAATCAATAAACAAATAAATTTTTGCCATTAAGTTGCTGCCCAAGTACAAAAATAAACCATTATGCTACGTTATATGATGGATGTCTTTTTTGTTTTGATGTGTTCTAGCACAGCGCAGAAGTGAAGCACAGCATACAGAAGCAGCAGCCAGTTTTATACCCGTTATGACATTGAACTAACACCCTCCCTTTATTTATTTATTTATTTTTTATTTCTTCCACAGATTCATAAAGCTCTTATCACAAATTAGTTATCTTGGTACAAACACTGCTTTTGGAAAACAAAAGGAGTAGCAGTAAAACCGAAAAGAAAAAAAAAAACTGTACAAAACAACATGGAATGACTGACACTGAGAGGCGTGGCACTTTAAGGGATAGCTTATGTAAATGTTTGTATAGAAACACTTTGAAGTAAAGTGGTCTACTTCAGTTTAAATCAAAAGTGCAGCTTTTCTTTTTACCCAGAATTATACCGTTGGAAGGGAGAACATTTTACTTCACCATTAAAAAAAAAAAAAGAATGCAAGTAAAAAGGTAAGTTTTTTTTTTCTTCCACTTCTTTTCAGGTATTCCGGCTCATTCAAAGGCCTAATCAGTACCGTTCAAATTTCACAACTCCGCCGTCTCCCTCGCTGACGAACCTCTTTCGGTTCCTGACAAACAGATCACAGAGAGCGCCGATGAGCGCAGCAGGAAAACACCGTTGGATCATTCGTGTGAAATTAAAAAGCACTCACCGGTGCGGACACTGATCTCTTAATTTTACACCAATGACTCCCGTGTGAAAGCTCTTCTCCACAAATTGCTCCAGGATAAAATACGCAAGAGGAACGTCGATGTTTATCTCATCGATGTCCATGTAAACTCGTTCATAGCCCTGGAAGAGAAAATAAATGTAAAAAAATCATCATGATTAAAAGAGTTTCACTTGCAGTGCCTGATTCACACAGCAGGTGGCTCCCTACCCTTTGCATTTGGTCCTCAGTGATGATGGAAGACAGAGAGAGTGACTTGAGTAGCTGCAGCACCATTTTGAATGTTTTCTCCCCTCGGGACTCCAACACCATCACGATGGCCTGCCGAGAGCGCCACAGGTTTTCAGAAAACGCAGCTGAAAATATGCAGCAGCTCCGACAGAAGGGAGACAGGTGAGACGCAGCGCGTACCTCATAGACAAACTCGTGGTGGAAATGCGGGACCTCCAGGTCTCGAAGGCATCTCTCCGCCTCCTTGCCGTCTCCAGACAGGACGTACTCCTTCAGTAGCAGGTTCATCTGAAAACGGAGGATCCAGAACGAAACTTGTTCAGCTTTAGCTAAATATGATTTTTGTTTTGGTTGAATATTCATAAAAAAATTAAAAAAAGAAGCCTGGAGTTGTGATACTCTATTTCAATGAATACATTTTAATGAATGTCAAAAGTTTCCATGTTTTCAAGGGCTATCTTCTCTTTACTAGAAAGTGAAGACTACACTTCTCTGTCTAGTGAAGTGCAATCACTAGATTGTACTATACCTCTTTGATGAGTTGTATGACGGGTCGCTGGCCTCCGCCCGTCCCCCAATGGTTGTCGATGCGAAGGCCACCCATACTCATCTTCAGCAGCACGGCTGCTCGATCTAGCGCCGCTCTGCAGATTTCATAAAGCAAGACAATTTGTGTGGTTTACAGGAATTTCCATAATTTAGGTCAATCGAGTCTCTTCAAATGTTTCTATTAATATTTTATTAACTGAAACTCAATTCGGATACTTTTGGAAGTGGCTGCGCTTGGATCCTGAACCATGATCTGAATCTTGGAGTAGACCAATTTCACACTGCCAGCCTAACTTTTTGAACTTAGAAGTGACGGTCTTTGGAGGAGAGGGTGTATTAACTCAGTGGTTTTAGCTAGTACAACTGAAAATGTCATTTCAGCTCCCTCTTTGCAGTGAGAACTTTATGGTATGACTTACCAAGGCAGCAATCTGCTAAATTGGGTCACATTTCCAGCATGGAGTGGTAAACAGACAATAGAAAACAAATAGAAGTGCTCCATAAACGTTGCGTACCTTGCATGTTCACAGTCAACTTTGCCTTTGTAGCCGTCGATATAGCTTTTGGACAATATCTGGTCACTAACAGCTCGAGCGATGAACTGGCCAACCAACTGAAAGGAGAACATAAATAAGAATGTACATTTTAAAATCGTTAAACAGCACTAGATTTGTGCAATTAAAAACTGCAACATTTCTTTCTTAAAACGTTTTTCTCTCCAATATATTACAGAATTTGTGCAGGTTTCACTGACTCAAATTTAAGACCTACACATCCACAGAAATGCACAAACCTAATCCACAAAAATGGCAATAATTTTGCACTCACACATGATAGATGCAAAAAAAAAAAAAAAATTTGCCATCTAGCATTGTTATGTTAGCAATACGCCTCAACCGTCTACATACTGCAATGAGTGCGACTAAAACTTTTGCCTGACAGAAAAGTCAGGCAAATGTACGTAGAATATACGAGATTAAATAGTCCTGTCAAGACAAAAATTTAAAACCTGTGATTGAAATATTAAAGGCAAACTTAGTTTTTAAAATAAACTGAAAATATTTAGTTCATCAGTCTTGAATTTACTTTTGGATAAATTCAAGACTGAGGATGTACAGACACCCTGAATTATAAACCAACTGAATAAATTAGATGTTTCCATGTTTGCTGCAAAAACACAAGCACTGTGCCACTGCTGTAATGAAGTGCAAGCAGTCCAAACAAACACTGACATGACAACGGTGGCCTCGGGGGGACATGCGTCTTTGTTTACAGTAGCGTGGGCCGCACGGTTTTGGGAAAGGAAAGAGCCGGCTTTGCTGTTTTGGCCTCCACAAAGCATGCGCTCATTGTTTCTCTTCCAGACCAGAGGCGGCTACATTACAACGCGGCGCGTCGCAGTGGCCAGACAGAGCGCGTGCGAAACTGAGAGAACCCCCGAGTGAAAGTGTGGAGTGTACAGAGGTGTGGGGGAAGGGCAGAGTCATAAAGCCCCACCGAACCCACCGAGGGGCAAGAGACAGAGAAAGAGAGCGAGAGAGCAGATGACTGGTCAGATAAATCAGACCGTGTAAGGAGGGGAGTGGGCCATGTTTTTTTTTTTCTTTGCTGAGTTTGCATTTTACACGAAACGGTAGACAATGAAAAGGATTTCATGTGTGCGCACACAGACGCACACACTGGCTCTTCTCTTGCAAGCCAACAGATAAAACCGCAGCGTTGTTCCCCTCTGCCAAACCACCAGCAGAGGTAAAACTCCTCCTTCAGAAACGAAACTAGCAGCTTTGAAAAGAACGTATTGTGTAACGTGGGATGGACATAAAGTAGTAATAGTCACCAAACAATTATTAACCCAACATGGCTTGCTACAAACTGTGAACTCAACTTGTATGGCTGTCTTTTGTGCACCATCATATATGAGTTGGTTGCTTCAGAGGGGTGCCTAAGCCTGTCGCAATTAATCGATTAATTGTATGATAAATTAAAAATTCCATTCTGATGAATAATATTCTTTGAAAGGCAATTTTGTCCACAGAGACATCAGAATCCATTTTATTTGTTGTTTTGATTTGTGTGTGGTGTTTATTGCTTTTAGTTGTGTTTTGTTTTGGATATATAAAATATTTTCCAGTTGCAGTGTGAAGTGTTTATTGGACGTGAAACGTTTATTGGAAGCAAATTTGCATTATTATGAAATTATCAATATATATTACTTAAAATTAGTCTTAAAAATAACAAATTGTTGTTTACATAATTGTTTACATTTCTGGGACAAAGTATCGTCCAGCAAAATGTGTCATCATGGCTTTGGATAATCTCTAATACCTAAACCCTGCTTGAAACTTCACTAAAAACACACACACACACACACTTTCAAAAAGCGAACAATGTCAATCCTCTCCAACACACACTTCAGTCGGAGGTTTTGGAAACTCACTTGAGGCGCTCCAGGTGTATCCAGGACCAGATCCGGCAGATCTCTGAGCAGCTTGTCGAAAGAGGACTCCATGTCGCTGTGGGAGAGAACGCTTCCGCACAGGTCCACCAGCAGCCTGGAGGTGAGCTCCCGCTGGCTGGCCTTGGCCTCCAGGGCCAGAGACACGGCGAGCGACGGGACCTCGCTCCGCATGGGGCCCAGGTTCAGGTCAGCAAGCAGCTCCTGACAAAAATGGGGAAAGAAATTCAGTTTGAGCTACTTTCTCAAGGCGTACTTTCTACACTTTGGAGCACTTACCGCTACTTCGTTTGTATCTCCGTGTTCAAAGTACTCTTGCACTATGGGGGTGACCGTCTTCTCAAAGTCCCTCTCATCCAGCGGAGGCACCACAGTCTCGTACACACAGTTTTCCTGTCGAAAAAGAAAAGAACAATTACTTTCCGTTTTCTTGAGTTAGCAGAACACACGCCAAATCTGCACCACAAACTTCAACATTTTACCTTTAAACCTGTTATTAACTAAACAACCGGCTAATTTTAGCCGGTTGTTTAGTTACTTGTGAGCAGAACAGCAAAAACAGAGAATATTTTACAAAGTAACTACTTCCAAAACCCTACTGTTTTGAAGTGTAGCTCAAATCCGAGTGAATACGCCGCCAAACGATTGTCCTAAATGCAAATGTAATTACCTGATCTTCGTCAAAGTTGGGGTCTTTCTTGTCCACCTCCACTGGTTCGTAAACTTCACCTGATCTTCCCCACACACCCTTTCCTCCCGCTCCACCTGCAGGTAAATGTCAGAGATAAAGTTACTGCCCTGACATCTGCTCATGTTAACTTAACAGGGGGGAAATAAATAAAAGAAGGTGAGAAACTGCAGCTTTAGTGTCTTGCGTATGTTCGTCAGCGGACATGAGCCGACACATTTTCTGCAGGTTCCACCAGCACAAAGTTAAGACTTTTTAAGACCAGCGACGACGAAATTTAAGACCCGCAGCATCGGATGGGTTGGCAATAGAAGTGAGCCAGTGGCAACGACAAACAGGCAACGGCTTATGATGGACGCAAAAAAGCTAACTAGCTAGCTAGGGTATATTAGCAGCTAGTTCGCAGTAGCCTCAACCACCTTCAGTCACAGTTTTTCTTTTAACTGATCACATATTTCCAATCAAATTCAGTCCTGTACAGAAAAGACAAAAACAAGCATCATTGCAGTTGCTGCCAACATGGAGCTCAGGCTACATATTTAGTGTAGGCGCAAACAAACAAACAGACAAAAAAACAATTGAAGGGTGAGCCCCCAGCAGATTGCAGACAGTTTAAGAACACCAAAGCAGCTTGAAAACATCCTTTAAACCCCCCCATTAGTTCCACCCACTTTGTGGGTAGAGCACTATATTTAGCTCATCCCACGATAGTTGAGAATCCGTCCCACTTCTGTGTTAAAACGGCTTGCTTTCTCGTCTGTTTTACTAAAAGAAAAAAAAGAAAGAAAGAAAGCAGCACGCCCACACTAAATGTCTCTCACCTCAACTAAAATGTAATACAGATCAAATGCAGAACAGCCCAGAGCTCAAATTGCACGGCTTCGCTGATGCGAGAGAACAGTTGTGTAACCAAGACAGGACAGACTTGGTGCCAAGAAAAACTGGACATGCCCTTTAGTCTGCGGCCCATGGGAAGAAGGCAAGCGGGCAAACCCAACTGCAGTCTGAAGGAGAGGCTAATTGAGTCACATCACTAAAGAGAGGCAAAATGTTTTGCTCTGAGCAATAGGGTTGTCTCTCTTTAGCAACGCATTCAGACTTGCTAGAATGACAGTAATTCATGTTGTTGTTTTTTTTTGCCAAACATACTCAGGTAGTAATTATAGACTAATAAATTCTGCAGATTCCAATCAGACAAAAATAAAGCTGATGCTAAGCGACACAAATCTGTGTTTTTGGTCTAGTTTCTAGTACAAATATCTTAGTAAACTTGAAATAAGACAAAACTGACAAGTAACCTTTCAGCAAGATATAGGAGCTTGTTTTAAGTCAAAAATTCCTTTATACTGATGAAAAAAATACTAGCTATAATTGAAATAATCTGCCATATTACAGATTATAATATGTCTTGGTACACTGGCACATTATTTCACATATAACTAGTATGTTTTCATCTATTTTAAGGAATTACTGACTTAGAACAAGCTCCTACATCATGCTGAAAAGTCACTTGTCAGTTAGTTTTGTCTTATTGCAAGCGTACTGAGATATTTGCACTAGAAACTAGACCAAAAATACTTGGTAAGATTTTGTGTTTTTGCAGTGATGCTGGCTGGGTTCTGCATCAGACCTGCAGCGGAAAATTCCAGAAAAGCTCAGATGCAAGCGGGACACGAAAGGAGGCTCGCTTTAAGGATCTGAGCCGCCCAAGATCAACCGGCTAATTGGTTTAATGGATCGGCGCTGGAAGGGCTGCAGCAGGAAGCAGTGAGTCCCTCTGACCCACTGGGGAAAGGTGGATTCCTGACGCAACAGAAAGTACAGACAGAAGAAATATCGAGGAAGCGTCACCTTTTTTTGGCAGGCCTCTGCCCTTCCCCATGCGGGACTTTCGGTCGAGCAGCTTGCTCTTGGGACTTGTCGGCGCCATGGAGGTTCCCCTCACTACTTCCCCGTTGTCACTGAGGGAATCCCCCCTGCCCGAGTCCCTGGAGGAGTTTTTTCGCAGCCTCCGCTTGGCCTTTGCCTTCAGGCGAGCCTCGTGGATGTTGTTGCTGGACGAAGACACCCAGTTGCCGTTGATCTCGTTGATGACGTTCTTGTTGGAGACGCCGGATCCCCCATTGTCTTCCTCGGCAGAAATGAAGGAGTCGCTGAGGTCCGCGGCCTCTGTTGAGACACAGAAGGACGAGTCGGTGTGGTTCTGTTACCATCAGTCGGTACTTTCACTCCGCACAAAAACAGGTTTTCATTTGATATTTTGGTTTTGCCTTTTTAGATTCCTACTTGAAAACATGTCCGGAATAATGTTTAATGTTGACGTTTTGACCCTACAGAACTAGAAGATGAAAGATTATTTCGTTCCAAATCAAAAGTACCTAACGTTTTAATCTGCATACCGAAAATCAACATTTTGGTCAAATGAGCACAAACTCAGTTTGCTACCATTTGTGATATAACCAATTATAATAATAAATACATTTTCTGAAATCGACACAGTTAAACACAGATTAAAGATTATACTGAAAACCGAATAAGTTTGATTTTTAAAATTCTACAAATGGTGCATTTGCTTCAATGCAGAATATTCTCCCAGTGTTTTTAAATGGTGAAAAAAGTCAGTTTCTATAGTAACAAATATGACCTTTTGGCTGACATCTTAACTGCCATTTGCTTCAACTTCTTTAAAGAAAAAAAAAAAAAAAATCTAAGCATTCTTCAAAATGCTGTTTATTTAACGCTTTATTGCAATATCTAAAAATAACAAATTAGGCATTTGTTGATATTTCGGTTGACGGCCGTTTATAAATGACAGCTTTTTAGACGCCATCTTAATCTTTTCTTTCTATTGCTCTTTCAAATTAAATCGTTTGCTCAGTGAAGGGTCTCTATATGCAGCCCACTGAAATGATCTACATCCCGTTTAGGTGAAATTTGTTTATTTCTATGCATTCAGCTACAAAAAATGCGAGTAGATAAACTGACTCGGTGAGAGGAAACACGAAAATCACCCACTTCCACATAAATAATAATAAAAAAAAGTCCCACTACCCTCTATAGGTCCCAGCTGATGAAGCGTTTGAGGTTTTCACACTTACCAACGGGGTTTGCGTTCAGCCAAGCCTCGCAGTCAGCTGCCATAGCTTACAGTAGAAAAGAGCCTCTGCAGCGGAACCGTGCAAAAACAAGAATCACAGAAGATAACTGCAAAAAAGGGAGGAGAAATAACTGATTATTATATATTTGGCTGCAGACGCGCAGCGATGGTTTGCCCAGACATGTCGAAACACATCAACCCCCCCTCACCCTCGACCATTTTCATTCAAAGACGTACTGTTGACAAACAATGGCTAACGCAGCTCAAAACGATAATGCTAATATTGTAAAGCACTTCCCTGGTTTTTATTTCCCGTAAACAGGGCGACTTATTCCATATAGCTACGAAACGCAGCACACGTCTAGAGTAACCGTTCTCTCTCGCGTCGTTAACTTGTCTTACCTCGAAACCCGCACGTTAGGAGGAGATAACATCCAACGGTCAGCAGCTAAAGGAACGGAGCTCTCGGCTCCGTTTAACAATGCCGAAGTTTTAAATGTACGAACGCAAATGTTTTACTCGACAACAAGATTGTAACACACCTACCGTTTCGCACCTTGAAGCTTTAAACTCTGACGCTAACGCTGTTTTTGTTTCACTTACCCAGCAACGCAGTCACTTGGGCTTGTGTTTTTTTTCATCTGATTGGTCCAGAGGAGGGGGCTGTTTCAGGGGAGCCAATCCGAGCGCAACAGAGAATTTCCTTCTAGAAAGTTCCATGTAGAATCCATGAGGTCGTGTTGACTGTGAAGTGCTGCCCCCTGTCGTACAGTAGAGTATGTACGTAGATGTCACCGTTTAATACAGCCGCTAAATCCATATTTCTGCATAGAAAATAGTGATATAAATAGCTATGCTACTATTAAAACAATTTTTAAAATGCAACCTGATGTCAGGCAATAATAGAATACACAAATTATTTACATACGTAATTTTTGAATTAATATAACATTTTTCAAAGCAACCTCTAATAAAAGTAAGACTTAAAGACATTAAGAAAAACAAAAAGCCCTTGTGCAACAGCACAACACTACACTTATGGAAAGTAAATATATTTCAATTTATATATATATATTTTAAAATCTTGTAGATTCATAATTTTACCAAGACAGTGCAAATATTTCAGCCTATGATTACAGTAATACTGTCAGTGTAGGTTGTGTTTATAAATGTTCACTTTGTCCACATGGATGTAATCCCAGGAGCATTTCTGGAACAATCTGGAAATTTGTAGAAAATTACAACTAACACACAAGCTCCTGTTGACAAAAATAAAAGTGAAGAAGCTCAGATGAACAGGGAGATATTAAGATTTAAATTAAATCTGCATTGGATGATCTATTATGCTGTAGTCGCACAACAAACTAAAACAAATTGTAAAAGACGTGACAGAGCAGGAAAAAAGTGGAGCATTATTTTGAATCAGAAGGAAAAGAATGCATTTGCTTTCAATTGTTTAAAAATAAAAATCTGAACAGTGACATGTATTAAGTATAATTCAGACCTTAGAACTAAAGCTCTAGTTATACTTAGTTTAAATGACGCAGAATTGGACTTGATTTACTCATTCTGAAGGAAATTGGTTGCAACGTTATTGGTTTTTTTTACGGATATCAAATACAAAATCAGAAGCCATGTGATGGGATTTATTAGATTGTTTGCATTTCATAATGGTTGACATAGTTTTAGACATTTGCAATGTTTTCTTTTTGCATCACAAATGTGTGGAAACAGTCCCTGTAAACAATACTACTACCGATTTCACAAGATCCGCATCCAGAGAATAACAGATTCTGGCTTGATACTCTTGTTACAGAACATTAACAAAAAAGAAATGCATGGTCAAGTTTAGACATACGATATGGCACATTAGCCTGGGATTGTCTTAGGAAGCAAACATGTTAGCAAAAATTTATTGAAACAGAAAACATTTCCATAATTTCATCATTGGAAACTACAGTGATGTGAGTTTACCTGAAAGATTTGCATTCAGCCACATTCAATTCCAGCCATAGATGTAAATATATAAATGTTATTTGTACAACAAACTGGTTTTGATAAGTATAACAAGCCTGAGAACGTGTTCTACTGTTCTTTTAACTGAGAGAAAAGAAAAAAAAACAAAAAGACATTTTGCCCCTGAGAGCTCAGGCTGTAACACAAATGAATGGACAAAATGCAAACAATCTTAAGAAACAATTTGATTTGGACAAAAGTCGCATGGCATTTAGAACGAAGAAACAAAGCCAACACACCAAATATGGACATTTACTGCAAACCTGCTTCTGGCTTAGAGGTCACTCTAAGGACGTCCTGATCCAAACCCGGGTCATGAGATCCGTGTCGCTGCTGTTTTAAATGATCGCTACCAGAATACCTGCCAAAAGCCTTACATAATGTTTTATTTAAATATGATTATAATAATAATTAGATTTAACTTAAAACAGAAAATAGCATATTTCCAGATGAACTTTTTTGCAGCAAAACAAAAATAAATAAATATTTATATTGTTTTTTTTGTTGTTTTTTTCAGAAAAACTTGCATAAGAACTCTGGGAAGACAGTAATTCATTAAAAGCAGTCCACAGTGTAAACCTCCTTTACAATTCACTTCAAGTATGTACAAAACTGAAGAATTCAAGACATTTTAGCATAATTTAAACATAATAAAAACTACCACAACAGTCCAAAAAATAAATTCAAGCTTCTGTTTGTCACATTATCCATGTTTCCCTCCCCTCCCCTCTTTCTGTAGCTCTACACAAACTCCACATGTTCACAGATCTTCCCCCCCGCAGTGTACTGTTGCAGGTCAAGGGTCAAGCTGGTGTCAGTGCGCCACGGAGCGCTCAGCCAGCGCGCTCGACAGGCCGTTCTCTGCCAGCTGGGACAGGTACTTCTGTGAAAATAAAACCATATGACTAAACTTCAAATTCCAGCATTCGTACACCACAATAGCATAGCATTTGCAGTACATCACAGCCTTGGATTTTATATTCTTTCTGACTGATGAAGGTTTGGCTGTTAAACCAAACAGGATCAACAAAACCAACAAGGACATTACATGCTTTTGTTTCTGTTGTTCACCAGACCAACACCCTACCCATCCTGCTCGGATAGGTATGAAGTGAAAATCTATATATGTAAATACTCCACATTTTATTTCTATATATATATATATAGTTGCAGTTTGAGAGATGTACCTGCAGGTTTCTGTAGTGTACGGTGCTGCGGCAGTGAGTCGTTTTTGCAGTGTCCTCGCTGCTGTAGAACAATCCACACAGTTTGCAGTAGAAGCCTGTCCTTGGCTCGATGAACTCCACTCCTGTCAGAGAGAGGCAATGCAACAGTCCAACACCACCCAGAACCAGAACAACACATGACTCATGGGTCTTGGCCAGGAAAAGCAGGGAACCTCACATAGGATTTGCAAAAAGTTTTTTTATTTTTTTTTTTGTCACTCTCCTTGCGTGATGTTTGTGACAACAACATTTTAAAAGTGTCGCTGTACAGTCTTCAACATTCAGGTCTAATGTGCTTGTATGATTATTATTATTATTATTTTTTAAAAACTGTTTCAGCAGAAGAAATAAGGCATCAGTTACTGTTCTGTTATTAAATGAATGCTGATGTCAATCTCTGTCCCTAAAGGCGGCATGACTTTGCACCGAACTAGAGTAAAATATTTAATGTGATGATCTCTGACAGGCTTTAGATCAGTATGTGAACTGAATTGTATAGGTAAGAATTGTGTTTTTGTGTTTGTTTTCTTGTAATTCTTATCAATTTTTCAGTTTTTACAAAGTCATTCATATTAACACTCCTTACAAACACGTGAAAAAGCCTTTAAGAATCTTTGTTTTCAAAGAAGTAGCATGATCTCACTTAAATTTGTTATGGAAACATTCAACTGGAGTCCAATTGCTTGGAGGTGAAAAACATTGCATAGCAGAATATGTTGGGTTTTTTTTTTTACAAATCACAGGTGCCATAACTATTGACACCCCCTGAAAATTTCTGTAAAATAAGTGTAGCTTCTATTTTTTTTTCCAATCCCCACATCACCTACCAAGTTACTTTAAGTGTTTTATTGGACTCTTAATTAGTAATTCATGACATTATGTTCTCCTGGGATTAAAAGTGACGTTACACATATAACCTTTTCAATCAGCCGCTCTTCAAAATGGAAAAGACAAGAGAACATGCCATTTATGTAAGGGAGATTTGTAATCTTTGAGAAAAAATGTACCAACTTTGTAGCCAGACTAAGTATTCAAAAGTTTAAAACAACTGGAAATGTGACAAATAAAGTGACATTTTGTGACGATTAAGTCAGATCTCAAACACCTGAGAAGAGTTCTGGATGGGAGACATAAGCATGTATAATCCAGCCTGGGAAATACGAAACAGGACGGATGTAGCTCCTGCTGAGACTGCATCACATAGCTGGCCACATGGCAACAGTTTGCAATGTTTTATGATGTTAATAAAGTTTTAGTTCCTATGTTAAAGTGTAATGTGCTTACCCAAAGGAATGCTGTGTTCACTGACAGCTTTGTCTTGCTCTAGAGATGATGAGGGGGCTTCGATCTCTGTGAAAGACATTTCAGCAATAAGAAAGTCGTTGCCAAGGAACGTCTTTAAATTTATTTATTCATAGTGTTTTGTTCCCTTAGGATTTTTTTTCCTCTCTAAAGAAAAAAATAGTAAATGCTAAAGTTTTGTTTTCTTTACAAAACGTAAACAAAAATGTAGTAGTGTCATATTTTCATGGCTGTAAGATTTATTTTTTGTTTTCAAGAAAAGACAACGAGCCATTTCTCCCACTAGCACCAGACTCTTGCATTTGTTGTGGTTGTATTTACCCAGAATGCTCTGCGATACGGTTCGATTACTATTTTTGGAAAGGTCTCTGGTCCAGTCGCAACGTAAAACTTGATTAGTGACATTTAACTTTTATTGGTTAAGTGTCTCTAAGCCTCTAATAGATATAAAACATGTTGCTGCATGATTAAGGAAAATGAAAAATGCTATCAATGTAACATATTTTTGAAAGTCACCTTTGGAAAAGATAAAAAACACACACATATTGTAGGGAAGTACCTCTTTTCAGACTGCCATCCTTCAGCTGAACGTCCAGATGGATTTTATCTGGAGTCCGCCTTTCTTCCTGGCTTCTGCTGTCCTCTGACAAACAGATATGATTTTCCATCGGCTCGTCCGGCGGCGTGTTGTTGGGAAGCTTGGCGCTCTCCAAGCACGTCTCCTCTAGCGCTGCTTTAAACGCCTCACTGGGGAAGCCACTGATGTCTGCCACTTCTTGCTCTGTAGTTTCTAAATTCACTTTCTCGGTTTCAGTACTTGGTGCAGCGATTTGATCCTCCGCTTTCTCAGCTTCGGATGCTGATGCCCCGGCCCTCGTCTCCTCTAAGGAGTCCTCTCGCTTTGGTTTCTCGTCGGATTCTTTGCGCTCCTCCGCTGCTGGAGTCGATGGGGACGTGGGCTTCTGCTGCGATTGTCCTGCTGTCGGCTCTTTGTGACAGGAAGTAAACTCCTCGAGCTCGGAGAGATCTGGCTCAAGGATGCAGTCGTCCTCCCCTCCCACTTCATCCACCGTGACCAGCTCCTCCATGTTTTTAGGGTACCAACATTCTTCATCCGTGTCTTCGGCACTTTCCAGCGCATTCTCCTGACGACAGGTGAAGGAAACGATTCACAAAACACACAACGAGGTACAGACAACGAAGACGTTTAAAAGACGGACACATTTGATAACGACTGAATGTCGAATACAGATAGTCGTCTACCGTTTACTGTAATGAAACGGAAATGTTTCAAGTCTTATATACGTAGATTCCAAAGTTTGAGTCCTTAAAAAGACATTCTGAACTTTGTTCCACGCTTCATTTTAGTTTTATTTTTACTTTTATTGCTTCATTTTGAGCCATATAAGAGAAAAAAATGCATATTGCTCCCATTAACAGGTAAAAAAGAAAAGAAACAAATATAGATCCATAGACACAGTAAGACAATGCTTTGTGTAATAATAGTGTTTATATTTAAAGAAGAACATATACATTAGTTTGTGTACGCATGTTTTTGATGTCAATACCACTGATGATACTTAGACCGTTATTACCAAATCCATTTTTTAATTATATACCGTTCATAATTTATTAATTATACAATATGTATGTATGTATAATTTTAAATTATGAATAAAATTACAGTTAGTAATTCTGTTAAGGTGTTGGTTCTAACAGTAAACATAATTCATTTGAGTTTTTGAATCAAAAGTTTACATCCGCTCATGATGAACATATTTATGACAACTTATGAATGTCTTAGCCAATTCACGTATTTAGTTTTGAAGCACATACCTATTGCAGGTCAATAATCAATAGTTTGAAAATCCTGATTTTTTCTAGTTTACTCACAGTTTTTCTGTCTTTGTCGTTTTCAGCCGCCTCTTTTGACTTGTTGCTTTGTTGTGGCAGAACAGATTTGTCTTTGGACGTGGTGTCCTGAAAGGAGAAAGCATTTCATTGGTCAAAAGATGAGACGGATGTAATTATCCGGCGATGCAGAAGCAAAAAGAACTCACAGTATTTTCGGGAGCAGTTTCTCTCTCCTGTTTCTCGGTGTGCCTCCTGCTCGGGTTTTTGCTCCGCCTCTTGTCCTCCGGCGTTTGACACCGCGGCTCGTCCGTCGTCTCAAACTCAGAGTGTCTTGACCGAACGGGGTGGTCGCCGTCCCTCCTCCTCGGCTTTGTTTCATGCCGATAGTGAGATGCCCTGTTGAAATCTTCGTCCATGCTCCTGTAAGAGCTGAAAGACGAGCCCAGAGGGCTGTCCCGTGGGTGCCAGTCTCTGCTGCTCCTCGTCGTTGTGGTTTCGCCACTTCCGCGTTCGTCTGCAGGCCTCAAGTGACCCAAGTGTTTGTGGTAGCTCTTCCGTCGGTCGGCCGTCCTCCCGTTGGGTCGATTATCGACAATGCTGCCGCCGCCGTTCCTCCAGGGATCGTCCCGCTCCCTCTCGTCCTCCCCTCGTCTCAGGTGCGACGGCCAGTCTCTGGAGCCCCGGTGAGGGCTCAGGCCGTTGCTGCCCCTGTCCTGACCCCGGCATGCCGCCGCCGGGGGGCTGTGGGCAGAGCTGCACGACGTAAAACTGGGACTGTGGGAATGAGGACTCAGAGAGCGGCTGATGGGGCTGCGAGACCGCGCCCTGTCTGGAAGGTAGCTGACAAGAAACAATAAAGACAAACACATTTACTTTTTTAAAATTTAAGGACTACAACTCAACAGTTTCCTTACTGTTCAAGTTCTTGCATTTTATTCCGTTCCAGCTGTGAGGTAATATCCTGGATGATTGACTGAACATCTTTACCGGGTTTCTGCAAAGAAAGAAATTATTCAGGCTTAGTGGTTGACTAACACATTGTGAATGTCGGTTGCTGTCATTATTTTACCTTGAGCTGCAGCTCCTTGTACCTCTTAGACATCCGTATGAGGAGTTTCTGACCGTTGATTGTGGCAGGAGTCAGTTGATAGTATTGAACCATGGCCTGAGCTGCCTCAACATATGCCATCTCCAGAAAGGCCTAGTTAAAGAGCAGAGAGAGCTTCCATTAAAAAACAACAACAACACCAGAGTGACAATCTGGTGGTATATCAAGAAATAGCAACATTTTAAACAGTTACAGTTTGAAAGTGACCGTTTCAAAGCTGGAAGTCATTTTAATATGTTCCACGGTTTCCCCAAGAAAACAGTGTAAAACTTTCAAGAGCGACAAAAAAAAAAAAAAAAAAAAGAGCATAAAAACTACCGGAATAAAATGCAAGGGATTTACAAACGAGTCCAAAAATGATTTTGGAAAAAAAAGAATCATCTCAAAATCAAGTGTTGACATAACTTCATAAATATTTTACTTCTTAATCAAGTTATTGGCCCAAACTGCACTATTATATTATGACTGGGAGATCATGGCAATTAAAGTTGCTGGAACAACTGGGACCTTAGAGGCAAGTTGTAGAAAGAAAACTATGCTCACAACTTCCTCAGTTAACAAACGCCTGCTGACAGCTGCACAAAAACTTTAACCTTGATTCTCTAGAAGTTTTACAATGAGACACAGTAATTATTCAGTTCAGCTCCAAAGATACTGCGTTGATCCAAAAGGAAAATTAAATGTCTGCTCTGGGGAGGAAGAATCTTCTGTAGCTGTCTGCGTTACAGCAAATCTGAAGAAGCCTCCGACTGAAGACATTCTGTTGTTGTATGATAGTGTGTCATTAAGTGACCAACTCAAAGTAAAAAATAGATGGCTGGGTACATAAAGATATTCTCTAATACATATTTAAAATAAATTTGCCTTCTTTTAATCTGAAAATCACATGCTGATTTTCAGAGTCAGGGTTAAACGATTGATTGTTACTTATTTTTCTAACGTCTCATTCTACTTCTCACTAAAATCCGAAGCTTGGCTTAACCCAGATTTCCCTTAATCTGAGATTATTATGAGGAGAAGAAAATTTCGTACTTCGCACAGAAAATTTCATCTGAGCAGAGCATTAGCTGGAATTACCTGATTTGGGGACACATCAGCAAAGGAGCTGCACTGAATATGAGCCATGCAGATGAAGAACTGTGAATTAAAATGTAAATGACTACAAAGACAAAAGTAAGTACGTGTTGTACCTGATGGGTTGAGCGCATCAGGATGTAGTTGGTGACCTTCCCGAACGGTATTCCCAGGTTGATGACGTCATTCTCCGTGCAGCTGCCCTCAGGCAGGTTGCAGATGTGAACGACGCGGCCGGCCGAGGCCTTCCTGGGTGGAAACGGCTAAAAGCGTAAAACAGACAGATGTGTGTTGAACACTTGGATCAAACCTCAGGAGCATCTGAAATAAAGTCCTGCACATTTAACAGAGCTACAGTCCCAGTTTTCTAGGTTTTTCAGGTAGTTAAGCACACATTATACAGATGAGAGTTTTTACAAGATTTATTGCAACTCTTAGGCATTATACACAGAAAAATATTAAGTTTGCTCTGCCTCATAATAATGGGGAACGGCGAGCGAAACTACTCTATCCATGTGACGGGAAAGTTCCTGTAAAGTCATCTCTTATTTTGACTTTGGTCCCTGGTGTTTCAAGGCCTTTTGAAGCCATCTTAGTTTCAGATAGCGCTAAAACAGGTGAAACATAAAATGCAGGATTTAAAAGTCAAGCATAGTGTGGAACACCTGGCTGTCTAACTATGTGCAACATTAAACCGCATGATCCCATTTATTATTAGCCCCCCTGGCAGCAGCGCTGTGGTGATAATGAAGGTTTCTTGTTCGGATTTAGAGAGTTGTCAGTTGATGGGACCCAGACATTTCTCACATTTGACACTCGGCTGCAAACCTACCGAGGCACGGAGGCTCACCTAAACGGACTGGCGGGGAAAGGAGAGCATTAATCAAGACACACAGCCAAGGGCGACTTTGGAGGAGCTGCAGAAACCCACAGCTCAGGTGAGAAAATCAGTTGACAACAACAGCTGCTAGTTGTGGGCGTCACAAAGGAGTGGCTGGTCATGTGCTACAGGTCGTTTAACAAAATATAATCACATTATCACTAAAGGGAGTATGAGAGAGAAAATATTTGACTTGACTGAAAGACAGTTTAAATATTTTCATTAGTTACAAATTCTAAAACCTGCCGCTAAGCACCCTGGGAAGTAATTCCCACTCCCGCCCTTTTTTTCAAGTGCTAACGCAGAAATAAAAGTTTACTCAACTCTTTGAGACCTGACAAAATAAAAGCTAATTAAAGCTCAGGAATATATATACATAGCTATTCACTGTCACTTTTCAGAGACAGTTAATGGGGCCAGATAATAATAATAATAATAATAATAATAATAATAAGTTATTATTATTATACCACATAAAGTCTTAACAAAACACTTTGAGGTTTGTGGTTATTTTATGACAAATGTAAAAAAATTCAAGGGTTCTGAATATTTTGCAGCATACTGTGTATCTGCGCTACCTCCAATATGAACAGAGAACAAATACAGGAAATTAAAAGGTTTCCTTTCACAGAAATATACTTTCAATTACACACTGACCGTGTGAGACCTGTTGGTTTCAAGCCTTGTGAAGTCTTATGCCTCAGTTGTTTCTGTACTATTTTCCACTTTCATCAGGAAGGTAAGACATGACAACATTTGCTTTCAAGAATTTTGTTTGTGTTTATTACTAAATGTCACGTTAGGGGACAAAAGATGAAAATTAGCCATCTTGCTAACTCCAGCATATTTGCATGTTCTCTTTACCCAATTCTACAAAGTTAGGACCCCTTTAGCCGTTAGCTGCTTTCATAGCCAACAAACACCATTTCATATTTTTTAAATGCGTCACTAAATGCCTCATCTTCAACCCAATAAATTCTGCAACGTCAAAACTACAAATACTGTGATAAGCACCAACCATTGTGCTCGTCACATAAATCTGTCTCGTTTCTGTAGCCATTGTGTAGCAGTTTCCTTGGCTCCCCCTGCTGCCCGCCATCTGACAGACAGCTCCATGTGCGGGACAGGCGGTGGTCTTAATCCCACTTTGGGTCAGACGCCAGGGTCTCGGGTTTTACAGGGAATTTGTTCAAGGAATACCCAACAATAACACAGACTTTACTCTGCTCAAGTGTGGAGAGTCCAATGGGAGCATAAGGACACCCTTGTTCTCCCAAAAGTCATCCATAATGTCGAAGCACTGTGTTTTCTGAGCATCAGACTGACTCAGTATGACGCTATCCAGCTACTGTTAAAAACCTGACATGCTAAACTCAGTACAGAATTTTAATTTATTTATTTATTTTTCTCATTAAACAGCACTAACATCTTTTTATGATTTAAAAGCTCAAAAGGAGACCATATTGACGTTTGGGATTCCACCAAAAGGTCGAACGGACAACCTAAGGTTATTGAAAGTCTGTGGGGTGTCTTAGCGTTTTCTGGCCGGCTGAAACTGTCATGATATTAACGGCATCAGATGAACGAGTGATAATTCTGTTAGCGGAGTTCGCCAGCTCTGCCTCGGCAGCAGAAAACACAAAGGTCAGTGCAGGCTGAGCTCAATAAACACATCCAGTAATAGGCTTGTTAGGAATAAAAGAGAGAACAAAAATCTTTATAAGCTGGAGGAGTTTGATCAGAGCAACTACAGTGTTGGTTGACTTAGCATTTAAACAGTAGCTGCTCCCATAAGCCATAAACCATTACGGCTAAGGCGTGTTGCTTCTTGCTCTGTCGCTGTCATGGCCTCCTTAGAATAAACTGAAACCAACAATACAGAGATTAAATATATACCTGCTGCTGTGCTAAGCTGTTAGCTGTTTCCGAAACCTTCTTTCAACACTTTTTGCGATTTTGTTTAAGCTGGCAGTAGCCAAACTTTAAGGAATATAACTTGTGTTGCAATTTTTTAATAGACAGATTCCAATTCAAGTTCATACATTCCAACTAGATTTTTGTTATCAAACAATGCAGTCAAGTTCAGTTTATTGTTCAAATTGATGGAAGAGTTTCAGCTGTAGGCAGAAATCCTTCATACTGTGCATATACTGTATGTAGCGACTGTGGAGAGGAAAAACTCCAGTAAAACCTGACCCAGTGTGATCAGCCACCAGCTACGACAGACTGGGGGGTAAAGCAGTCAGAAAAATACGTGTGAATTATTGTAAATCCAAAACTTAAAAAGGGTTTTGCATGTTTTCACTTAAAGAAAGCTACTCAGCTAGCAAATTCATTTTGGTTTGACTGGATGTTAGTAGTTTTGTTTTACCAGAATCTCTCTCTTTGAGCAAGTTCGCTCTGTTTAGCCAATGATTTAAAGCAGATTTGGGTGGAATAAAAGTTATATTTATGATGGAAGAAAAAAAAAAAACATGGTTATTATTTAACAACAATCACTTTGTATTCCTAATTGTTTTCATGACGTAAAGATTTTAATTTGTTGGTAATAATTTTTGCCCTGATTACAAATAAAAATGGATTATTGTTAAACTGCACACTTCAGACACCCCTGGTTGAGACCGTAGCGTGTGTTATCCTCACACATAACTTTCTTTCTTTTTTTTTCTTCTTTAAAGCTGTTTTGCTTCGTAAAAGCCAGCTGAAACGCCTCCTCGGGATGTTCCTGTTTATTTGGCCTCCAACATGTTGGCTGATGAAGGGAGAAAGTCTCTTCAGTTTTAAAGTTTCTCCTTTGTGTTCCTACACACACGGCTCTCATGCCAGCTTCTTGGATCGCTTTACCCAGTCCCTCACTGGTCTGAAACTTTATACTGCGGTACGAGGGTGAAACCCAGAGGCCTCCAGGTTGCTCTTCCAAACAGTGGTTAGCTGTAATCCAGTGTTTATCGCTTTTCTTTTGCAAGGAGCAACAAAGCTACTGTGTTACTTCACCACAGACCGACACT
This sequence comes from Alfaro cultratus, assembly GCA_903066825.1. Lineage (NCBI taxonomy): Eukaryota > Metazoa > Chordata > Actinopteri > Cyprinodontiformes > Poeciliidae > Alfaro > Alfaro cultratus. The sequence continues at coordinate 28,552 of CAEFZX010028551.1, forward strand.
CTGCAGCGCGAAGAAACGTCAACCGTGTCCTTGAATGTCAGTGCAGATGTGGCAGAAACTTTGTTTTGCACCAAACAAATAGACGTTAGCTTTAAAGTTTGATGCACATATTGGACAAAGTTGTATGTGTGCAAGCTCTTTGTTCAGAGCACGGCTTTCTAGACAATAAAACCCGCACATGTCCGGCTCAGGCAGGTGTGTTTTTATTGGGGCTAACATTAGCTCTTGAAGCGCAGCTTGTAAATATTTTTACACTGATGCAGTAAAATCTTTTGTGAATAAAAAAAACAACAAAAAACGTGATCAATAAGATGGTATATCAGGTCACAAGACGCTGTGGTTTTGTCAAAGAAGTAAAGGGTTAATAAAAAAAAGGACGCTGTGGTTTTGTTAATTTGAATAAGGTTGAATCTGATTGTAGACCAGATTTAGACAGTCATTTACTTATTTATTTTTAGGACTTTGTAGCTCATGCAAAGCATTTGGCAAGTCCCAAACATTTTTTTTTTACTTCAAGTATTACTATTGCTTTCATCCAATGAAATATATTTTTAAAATATGCTGAGTTGATATTAGATACAATGTTTTTTTAATAACCTAATTCTGGACCACAGATGGAAGTTAACCACTGGCCAGATCTGGTGCATTTCTGCAGTCGTTAATATATGATTCTGTACAAAGCTGCATGGCATCTAATGAAAACATCAAATTATATCAGAATATAAGATATCTACAGCAGTGTTGTGAAGTAACGAAGTACAAATACTTCGTTACTGTACTTAAGTACAATTTTCGTGTATCTGTACTTTACTTAAGTAGATTTAATAATGGATACTTTCGACTTTTACTCCACTACATTTTACAGTATATATCTGTACTTTGTACTTCACTACATTTCTACAAAACCGTCGCGTTACTCGTTACGTCCAAGTCGCATTGCGTTTTTTGTTTTTTTTTTCCGTTAAAAATTGTGACGTTCAGGGACTTAACGTGGCGCTGTAAAATCCAAGCAATCACGTGACGCGGCGCTCCAAGACATGCGCAGTGGTTT
>CAEFZX010028553.1:0-48488 GCA_903066825.1 Alfaro cultratus
TACAATGTCAATAGTCATGAAAATAAAGGAAACTCATTGAATGAGAAGGTGTGTCCAAACTTTTGGTCTGTACTGTACATGATCCAAAGAAGTCCAGGTTGGGAAACAATTAGGGATCAATATAAGAACTGCACAATATCACAGTTCACAACTGAATAATTGTTGCAGTATATATATATTCACAACATTAAAGGACTGTTTAGAATGCAGTGATTATTTGCTCATATCTTGCAAGTATCAGCACAGGCATACCCCAGGGTTTTGATCTCTCCCCACTCCTTTTCTGTCTGTCTATAAGTGATAGCTTCTCAGCTGACACATCTGTGAAACTCCTGGAGTTTCTAGATGACACCACTGTCATTGATGTGATCCAGCGATGTGTCCTACATTTAACAAGATCCTCTCTGCTACAAGACGTATTTTTCAGATCATGGCTCTATATTATGAAGTTTTCTTTTTGAAGGCACTCTTTTCTTAAAGGGACCTACAGTAAGGTTAAATTTTCATTAATTCGCCTATTTCTTTTACATAAACACAATGGGAGTTGTGATTGTCTGATAAGTCAATTTTCAAATATACTACAGGATAGGCCATCATGTCCCTTGTTTATATCCCAGTCTGTACAAATCATTACTGCATTATATATGGAAATCGGGTGGGTTTAAAACAAACAAAATTATTATTCTTTAGTATAATAATGTGTGTTGTTGATTAAGGAACACCAAAAGTGTGTGATATTACCCTTTTATTGGTAGCTTGCTTTATTTGTTACTGTATACAATCCATTACATAGTTCAAATGTGTTGATTATTAAGGGTACATCAAATGAAGTAGATTATTTCATGAAGCTATTCTGCTTCTTCTAGATTACAAAAAGGGGCCAACAGAAGAAAAGCTTGCTGAGGAAGAGAAAATGAAAATCCTTCTTAATTCTCCTCCACTTTACCCGCTGCCTGACGAGATAATCAAGGTGAGCATTGTTTAAATCAGGAAATTTCTTTCTTCTGATTGAAACAATCTATGTGGCTTATTTAATACAATGAAATTGTTTTCACATGTACTTAGCTGAGTGGTACATGTCTCAAAGCAGACCACTCTAACACTACATATGTTTTCCAAATAATTGCTTTATTTTCTAAAAGTGGCATTTTTAAAGTCCTGAGTATTGCTACAGCAATCCAATTTTAAATGCTACTGTAATCCACATTATTTGAGAAAGAAATGGGACAATGCCTCCTCTTTTAAGCTTCCATTTGTTGTAAGACAAAGCACACACAAAGTATCATAGCAACAATGACATGTTGCTTTTTATCCTTGCCAGTGTCAGGTGGTAGCTGAATATTCCCATATGCTATGCCATATGGTATGTGTATAAATTTTCCAGGAGTATTTCTTGCTTTTCCTTTTGAACTAGACGCTTAGCTACATATCTCACTGGCAATAAAATCTTAAAAGACCAAGTTTTCCATGAATAAACAGCTGAAAAAATTTTTAATTTCTATTTAAAAATGCTCCAGCTCTGTAATGGACAGTAATTAAGCAAATAAATGTTTTTGGTATATTGAGATAAATGGAAAATTGTTTCCTCATTCTTTCCTGAGAAAGTAAAGCATCATTGTTTACCTTTCATGTCACCAAAGTAGGTTGATTTTCCAAGCTGGTTGGAAACTAACCTTAAATGCGTGGAAAAAGTATTGTTTGTATGTCTGAACAATCTCCTTCACATTATAAATGCAGTGTAGGCAGCTGCTGCAGACTAATGAGAAAGACATTTTCCACTATGACCTTTAGTTTCCATAAAGACCTGAAACTGAGTTACAATCTTCCCTGCTTTTTGCTTTTAGGCGTAAGAGTCAGACCGGACCATAAAAAGTCACAATAATCCAAAATATTTTATTGGGACACTTTTAATCATATGATTATGATTGTGACTAACTTACAGCAACTGTCTGCTTGTGTGTTTTATGACCTACAAAGACTTATTTTAACAATATTAGAAGACTTCCCTTTTTAATTTTACCATAAGATACAATTAGTGCAAGAGGTCTAAACATCTTTGTTAAGATACCAGGTTTTAGGACTTCCAACGCATCAGAGGAATCTCATTGTTTTAATGTATTAGTGAGGAGAAGGGTTCAAACAATTTTCCAAGGCATCAGATATACCATGCAACACAGTCAAAACAGTCATAAACAAGTGGAGAAAATATGACACATGATGGACCAACCTCCATCATGTTGAAAAGACAATTAGGAAGCTGGTCAACAAGGGTCCCAAAGGTACAGTGTCATTGTACTTTTGTTCGGCAAGAACTGGCTGTGTAATACATTTCACAACAATCTCCCACTGGATTGTTGTGGGAGATTGGAAGAAGGAAGTCTTTTCTTACAAGAAAATTTCTAAAATGACCTTTTCTGATAAGGTCATTGTTGAGAATATGAATGAGAATTTGTTCCCAGTCAACTTACCCGGCTAAAAAAGGTTAAATAATAATTAAAAAAAAGTTTGACACAAAACAACATAGCACATGACCAAAATAACTAGATTCCTCCAGTTTGTTTCAGTCAAGGTTAAGGCAGTTCAGAACAGTTTCAAACACTAGTCAGTGTTGAAAAGGCCAAAGTACTTTTCATTTTTCAGCATGACAACCCAAAGTTTTTATTCAAATCAACAAAACAATGGCTTCATGAGAAGAAGATAAATGTTTTGGATGTGCCCCAAACTTAATAATAAAAATCTGTGGAGAGGTTTGAGGAGGGTTATGGACAGGAGATACCATAATCCTCCTCAATCTGACAGATCTGCAGTGATGCACTCCCACCTACAGAATGAGTGCTGTTGTAAGAATTAAAAGGTGCTTTGCAAAAGTATTTCTTTAAGTGGGCGCACATCAAAGTAATCCTGTTATTTCAGATTTTGTTTTCTTAGGCTTCCCTATAAAATATTTCAGTTTGTTTTCAAGTGAGTCAAACAGGTTATATGTCACAAAATGTGCCAAATACTGGAAAATGTTTTATTGTGTTATTTTACTATTAAAAAAAAAAGCAGGAGAGTGTAGGCTATACATTCACTTATGTGCAGTGTGATACTTTTTTTTTCTAAACACTCCATTATTCTGCTGGTTTTCAGACATAATTTTTTATAGGTGAATTAATTTCAGATGTTATCTTTACAGATAACATAAACAAGATCTTATAGCAGCCTACACACTTATTGACGTTCGTAGTAAAGATTTGGGTAAACCACATGAAAATAAATTGCCGTATCTACAATAAAACCTGCCCTTGCAAATTTTTTCGTAGCTGACTTTGTTGATTACGACTGATCGTTGCAGCCCCAGGGGCATGAGGTGCTTTCTCTGATATGCACTCCTTGTTTACCCGCAAGCCTCTTTAATAAAGTGCTTCAAGGCATGTCTGACCCTAAGTGTTTACCTCTTTAGAATGGGAGATGTCCAACACATTTTTCATTTATCGCTTTATACTGATCCAGTAGAGTTCCACTCCACCTTTGCTTTGGTTCTACAAGCTGCTAGCTTCATTTTTAAAAGCTCATATTTGTGCAGGACACTGCCAGTATGATTGGTGATTTATGGACAGCCAGAGACAGTTCTCTTCTTTCCAGTTATATCATTGATTTGTTTTCTAAAAGAAGCTTTACTTTTTCTGAACAAAGCACAATGATCTATTTAATTTCCCATTAATGTGTAGCACACAATGTTTACATTGGAATGGCAAGCGTTATTACTATAATACAGAGATTTTTAAACAATTCATATTTTTCCCTATATTTTTTACTTATTTAGTTTTTTATCATTTTGCTTCTGAATTTATCTTCTTACACATCTCTACTGGTTGGGCCAATAGGGGAGGAGGGTGCTATAATGACGGTCTTCCTATTTAGCTGAAACAGTTACCCCGAGAGAGCAATCTGTGGCATCTGAAGTTCTCATTCTTGGTTGTTATTTTGGTGCAGAAATATTATCTTGTTAACCTTTTTTACAATTTGCAATTGTAACTTCAAAGTAAGCTTTTTACTAAAACATAGCACGGGATGCCTGGAGAGCTGTTGTTCTGTGCTCAGCACTCTCTTTCCTGTTAGCTGTCCTACTTCCTCTGTCTAGTCCTCTCTAGTAATCTCTGGAATTTCTCATTGAGGCCAGTAGATGGCTGAGAACAGCACAGGGACTTTTATTATGCAACTGTAGCAATTCCAACCCTGTGGAAAGGACACACAAAGTTGTCTCCACAATACACACAGAGTGAAAAGACAAAAACATTCAGGGTCTGTTCTGTTAATCAGCCTTAAATCTTTCATCCTGCTCCTGTACAAAAAACTCAAATGAAAGTTAGTCATTTCTGTGGTATCTATCTGAACCTCATGTGGCTTGTGTCTATCTCTAATTTCTGAAAAAAAAGAAGGAAGTAAAGTAAAAAAGAAGAAAGAAAAGACAGAAAGAAAGAAGAACTCAAAGAGGGGTAGAAAGAAAGCTGACAGACCAGGTGGTTGAGTCTCAGGGTCTTATTTACCTCCCTCTATTATCTACTCAGATTCCAGTAGATACTAAACTGAGGATGTTCAGAACTTAGCCTCCTGCTGAGTGCACTTCAACATCATTTATTGGAGGAGGTTCAGGTGGCTGGGGTCGAGCAGAGAACACAAGACAACAAAGGAAGTTGGCACTGTGAGCTCAGCGCTGTGGGCAGCACAGCACACTGGTCGGTGTGGGAGGCAAAGAGGAGATGGTGTACTAACAGGCCCATTTAAGCGCTGTTAATCCTGGTGGGCTGGGAGAGGGCTGGCACTGACGTTTAATGGTGGACTGCTGAGAAGGAGTGCTGCGGTTACAGACACACACACCATGCCTTCCACCACACACTCGGGCACTGACTCAAGCATATATTTCACTGAAATTGAATGCTGGTGTATTGCGACTGCAGTGTACTTTATCGGGGATTTGACCCAAATACAGACAATACAGACAAATGTACACGGACACAAACATTAAAACAGATTTGAAAACATCATCAATTCAGATCTCAGTGTCAAATAAGATCTCTCTTGCATTGCAGATATCTATAACTGGTTGAATTGGAAGTAATGCAAACTTATCTGCTCACTAGCAACAAAATTGTGTAAACGAAAGTAGCTGCTGTTTTATTTGCCAGAGCTTCCTTATTATTTAAGAAAGATCTGTTTTTGCTACCACAGCGATATCGTAGTAGTGTCATTTAGCGTAAATGTGTTGAGTCGTCATGAACTGCTGATCAGTTTCTGTTTCTCAAGGAGAATTGAGCAATTACAGTTAAGCAACCGGGGAATGCGATTGGCCTCTGCCATGGACTATAAACTTTATGTGCTGCTTCAGGGGTAATGTTGTTCTTAACATGGTATGATTTTCTTATATTGAAGACAAGACATAAGAATTGAGGCTCAGTTTGCACCTTGATGTTGAAGTTGCGGTTGGGTAAGTTTTAAATATGAAATTTTTTTTTTATTTACTTTTTTCAACCATTCAGCCTGTCAGAAACATGCTGTGGGGTCGTGGGAGAGCTACGTCACGTTAATTAGGCAATTAAGAAAGGGCTATTATTTTTCTAAACTAAATTATTTGTATTTGTACATTTTCACATTCAAGGTCCAACACCTTAGTCAATATTTAAAAGGAATGATAAATTCTAAATTATTTCAAAATTTTCAGAATTTTTAAAGTATCAAAGATCACTCATAAAAGAGAAGTTTTAACATGAATTGATAGGCATTTATACAAATTCCTAGACAAGAACATAAAAATATCAGTATTTTGGAGAATCTTGAACACCTGCATGGTTAGTTTGGCTAGAACATTTTAAAGTAACCTAAAAAAAAAAGACAAATGTCAAACTAAAAGGCCCATACAGATTAATTTTTGTACAAACACACGTATCTTTGCACCTGTACCACAAAGGATTTTTTTCCAAGTTGTCGAAGTGAGATTTAAACTTGGAAGACCTTTGCCTGTCTCCTTGGGCAGCATTCCAATCCGAAAGTGGCTGATGACTTAGGTATTTTTATTGGGAACACCGAGCAGGGTACACCGTAGGCCTTATTTACACACCTCTAGTTCTTCATGTGATGTTGTCACTATCCAATCACTACTTAAGTGTCACAAACTCACAGGACTTCAAATGCATTTTGTAACAGAACAAGACGTACACTTCCAAAAGGGAAAGCCAAGCTCCGTGTGAATGAGCCAGAGAAGAAGCAGCAAAAGCAACTATAAAATGAAGCAACACTTTGTTTTGTTTATTTTGAAATGTGACCTGTGAAAAGCCCTTAAACTCAGTGCAACAGGACAAGATGCTCACATTTTAACAAATTTAGATTGTGGATCTGCAGCCACAAACACAGTGAGACATCAGAGTATCCAGCGGGGTTTGAAATAGGTGAGACATTTCACTGAAGTTTTGCTTCACAATCTAACGACAAAGTTATTGCTCGTAACTGACTCAAGTTGCCCGGAAAAATAATTTAGAAAGATAACATTTAAATGCATTCTGATTACAGCAGATGTACATCATACCTTCATCAAATAAAACCTTGCAATCAATATAACTGACAGATTTTTACTCTAGTTAGTATTTTTCTTTTAAATCTATAAACAACTGCTCTATAAAACACATTTTTTATATGTATTGAATTTTGCATCTGGGAGGGTTTTTTGGAGGTTAGGTAAGGTAAGGTGGATGTTAAGGCTGAAGCAAACAGTCATGGGTGTATTACTCACTTACAAAACAAACAAATCCCTTTATATCCTTTAGTAAACTTGTACTGGCACCGCCTTAACTCAATCAAGTGCTTTGGATATTTTTTTTGTCTGCACGCACTCTGGGGTCAACCAGTTCTACTGGACAAACCAAAACTCTGTTGGCCTGCTGGATGATGCAACAGTTTTGCAGGTCCCAAAAGGAGGATATTTGACAATTCAATGGCAAATTTTTCAAAAATTTTTGTGTGTTTCTACATAAAACACTTTTTTCCCCCTGCAAATCCATATAATACAAATTAATACCAACTATGAATAAAAAAACAGTGGAAAAACACAAATATTTTGGATACATTTAACAACAATTCACAACAAAGTTGTTTTTTTTTTGGGGGGGGGATGGGGGGGTTCATTGGATATTTTGTTTTATCATTTCCAAACTATAAGAAATGTGATTTTGATTCCTTTTGATGAATAGTCTGGCCAATTAGTTTTAAGTTTATCACACAAACCATACTCAAGATTAAAATTTAACGAATTGCATCAAAAGTGCAAAACACACACACACACACACACACACACACACACACACACACACACACACACACACACACACACACACACACACACAAAAACACACACACACACACACACACACACACACACACACACACACACACACACACACACACACACACACACACATTAGCCTTGGCATCTCAGATATCAAAGACAGTGAAGGAGTCCCACAACGTGATAGCATTTCACCACGTCTTACTGAACAACAGAGAGTCCCTCCCCATCCAGCCCCCCCCAAAAATTAATTTTCATATCTGTGAATTATGCAAAGTTCACTTTTTGCTCGCTTTTATACTTCCTTTTGGGTCTCTACTTCTAAAAGCATCCCAATTTCTTAAAGAACCACCAAGTAATTTGGTGTTTGGAAAAAGGGTAGTTTCAAAAAACCCTGATTAATAAGTCACAATCGATAGTTACTTCCCCGTTACCTAGCAACCCAAGTGGAGCTCCAGCTAACCAGCTGACCAAACGTCAGCTGGTTTACTGCTGTATACTCTATACATTGGCTGCTGGAAAAGACAGGTGTAAGCTTGTTGACCTGGCATTCAGAAAACACTTGCTGCATTCTTGCTGATTGTGCAGGAGGCTCCACTTCTGCTTCTCAAAGCAGAAGTGTTGTAATGCACATCTTTTTGCAGCCGTGTTCATGTACGAGTGTAAACATAGAGTTTGGGGGGTGTGGCCAGCAGCAGCTTATTTGGATTTAAAGTGAGAATCTCATTCTGGAAGGAGCTCAAATAGGCACAACTGACCGGACTAAAATCTCATCATCTAAGAATGATTTTGTTCAAAAATGTAATGAACATGTTTTGTTTAGCCAATATATATATCCTAACCTGTTCAAGAAAGGATAATAGGTCATCTTTAAAAGATGTGCTGCCCTGTCAAAAACTTCTGCTTTTTGTCCAAACAGAGTTATTAGATGTCTAAGAGAGAACATGACATGAACCTATCATTGATATTAATAGTTTTTTTGTGCTTCTCACACTGTTTATGTTAAGAATATAACCACTCCGCTGCATTAAGTGCATGCTCCTTTTGTTCATCAATTTGTAATGATCCTCTTGCGAGAAGAAGGGGAATAGGCACAAACCTTCTGTCCTTGTAAATTATACCGGAGCATCCATCTCTCCTTTCTTCCTCCGTCTCCTCTTTTCCTTTTCCTGTATTCCCTCAGTTGACCTTTTCTTAAATAATAGATATCTTCCTTCCTGAATTATTCTTCTCTTTTCCAGTTATTTCGAGGTGTCTCATAGTATTGGCAGCTTGTGCGTGGGGTATGTTGTTGTAGTCGTCATGTCTTAGACTTGTTCCTTTACTCTCCCTCTTTCATTGACATATTTCTCCTCCTTTGTCTTCTTACTGCTCTGTCCATTTTAGGGCTTTTTTAGACTGAGGTGAAATGAAGGCAAATAGAGTGGGATTTATAAGATGATCTGTTATAAGAACTTAGAGGCTGCAGGGGGATTATTGTACAATATTGTTACAGGTGTTGTCTGGGGCTGGGTAATTCATGATGATAGTAATGCGTCATGGTTCATAGGTCACTACAGGGTCACTCTGGGTTTCATAAGAGTGCTGCTAGGCCTGTCAGGATAACTACTTTGTTTGGATGATGTGCCGCTATTACTCAGTGACCTTCTGAGGTAATATTGCAGAGAAAGATTGTAAGAAACATCACGACTGATTATTATCTGAAAAAACATCAGTTATTTTTGTAATTAAAACATCTTTGGGAAATGACAAGTAGAGACAAGAACAGAAACCTGTTCCAGAAAGATTTGTAATAAACAATAGCATTTTATTTTAAAGCAGATAATAGCTTGATTACAAGATTTCAATAATTATTTATTTATCTGTAGATTGGACCAGTATAATTAAAGTTGTCACCAAGGATTTTTATGAACTTGAAACTATGGTTTTCAACAGCACCAGTCAGCTCCTACCTTGTAACTTCCCCAGCCCTTCCTGCACTTTTCTCTCTCTGCACTTGTTTTTTTCTGCACTTCTGTCTATGCTGACCTTCTATTTCTACATTGTCACCTCTGCCATCGCCTTATATTCCTTCTATTATTACATATATATTTGCAAGCTGCTTTAGATAGAAGCATTTGCTGAATGTATAAACATAAACACCAGCGGTTAAATGTCTGACAACAGACAGCCAGTAGTCAGCCATGGGTTTTGCTGCTGCATGTTTCTGATGAACCATTATTTATGGTTCTCAATAATTTGTTGCTATGCCTTTATGTTTTTATCCAGTGTTGATAAACCACAGTTTAATTGTATACTTTTTTAGCCAATCGTGCATATATAAACTTATACATTTAAATCTTTAAACTTTTAGAGATCTTAAGTTGTAAAGGAGCATTTAGTTTACAATTCACAACTTCCTGTATCTTGCCCTGTGACAGACTGGCGACCTGTCCAGGGTGTACCCCGCCTCTCGGCCGGAACGTTAGCTAGAGATGGGCACCAGCACCTCTCCTGACCCCGCTAGGGACAAGGATGTTAGAAAATGGATGGATGGATGGAACTTCCTGTATCTCGTAGGAATAAATATGATGTTCACACAAAGGCCCTTTTCTTTTCTTTTTTTCCCTCCGAAGAGTTTTTTTGCGGCGCTAGTGGCTCGCATTTTCCACAACAGTAGGCTGACAGGAAGGGGGAGGGAGAGGGGGGAAGACATGCGGCAAATGTCGTCGGGTCCGGGAGTCGAACCCGCGACGGCCGCGTCGAGGACTCAAGGCCTCCAAATGTGGGTCGCGCCAACCGCTACGCCACCACGGCACGCCCAGGCCCTTTTCTTTTAACCTATTTTCAAAATAGAAAAGATAAAATAATACACCTCCCGAGGGACTAGGAACCTTTCCAAGATGTTAAGTTCCTCTTTTTCAATGATCACTGGAGGTAGACAGCAGCCCCATTTGATCTCGCATGATAAGCAGCTATAGACAATGGATGAATGGATGGAAGAGAACACAGCTTTCAGGTTAGGCAAACGTAGCATGTCTCATGACGCTCATGTTCAAGAACAAACAATTAGGTTGCATTTTTCCAACTTGTCTGTCTTTTAAGTAAACCAACTGGTTCAAACTGATAATAAATAATTGGAGCTAGGTTTTCATTGACGTAGAAGCTTTAAAAATAGAAAACACGGGGCGAAAGAGAAAATCAGACAGACAAATACGTTCAGCTCAGATAGTTTTATCTCTCCGTGGCTCTCAAGTATCTGTGCCATGCCGTGCAGAGCCATGTGTTATGATGCATGGTCTAGTGGGGCCAACAAAAGCACATGTGTTATCTGCTAAGTCTGATTAATGTAACAGGCTACATCCCCTTGTCTTTTTGGTGTTTTTCACTGGCTGCCTTGCTGTCCTAACGTCACCTCTTCAGTCTGGCTTTTGAAACATTTGCCCTGAAAGTACAGCCTTCAATACATAATTCTGAGCTTGTTTTGTATAATGTCTACAGCATGCTGTCTGTGAAATAAATAATGTCCAGTGTCTGTTCTGTTTACAGATTTATTGTCTGTGCTGCTCTACCCCTAATATTTGTTGTTCAGAAATATTTGTGTGTTTTTCAAATAAACCCTTCTTGGAGCTGAACTGCAGCTGCAGCAGTAGTTAGCAAAAACTTGGTGGGACTGCACATCTGCTGAGCTTATCATATGAACTGCTTAGTCCAACGCTCCGATGAGTGTCTGTAATCTGCTTAATGCGTTGTTGTGATGACACGCTGAAGGCGGAGTGTCGTGTTTGATACACAACATTTTCACAACAAGTAAAGTTAACATAGCTTCTTAATTGGACTATAAAATGGCTCTATGTGCCTTGAAAGCATGCAGCACTGCCCCTTTAATCAATCCATTAAATGCAAAAATTGAAAAAATGTCAATTTAAAGCAAATAAATGGTTAAAATGATTTTAATTAAAACCAAATGAGCCTCCCACTCACCCAATCTAAATTGTTTGTCATTTAATACAATGTGTTGTCATACTATTTGTATGTGTGAGTTTCTTTGTATGTTTATTTGTATTAAAAAAAGAAAAGGGCAGAGTGTAGTGGGCTATCAGGACAAGAGAAAGAATGACAAAGAATGAAGTAATGATGGTGACAGACGGAGAGCCAATCAAATGTGCAAATATGGTGCAGTTAGTGGACATTTCACACCAGAACCTCTCTTAGTTCTGATTTGTACTTTTTCTTTAAAAGCCCACTGGCCCAGTAAACTCCTCTGCATATGTTCGAAACCTCAGCATTTTTCCTTTGTGTGTTATGCTGATGCTGTCGTGACTCATTTCTGTTCGATATTTTCAGCGTCTGCTGTCTGGAAACTCCAATCATTGAGCATGTTTTAATGACAAACAGCAAATTGCTCAGCATTGTTTGATCAACTAACAGTATGGAAACGGTCTAGGTCACACTGCTTGAATTCAGCCACTCCACAGGCCTGTGAGCTGTCTGCTTACTCTCTAGAAATTAAAAAAGCATCTCCTCTCCCCTCTTTTACTTTCATCTATCCCTTGTGACTTTTACCCCCAATTCCCTTTCCCCACTCCACTTATAGCCACATAAAAAAGCACATTTCCCACTAGATTTACAGGGTTAAAAAGCCTGTGTTCATTCATACAAACACCCACACTCTGTCCAGTCCTGAAGAAAGTTACTTGCATATGCATGCATACACGCACTGACAAATACACTGACATTCTTGTCAGATGACGTGTGTTGCACCATGGGGTCCAGAGGAGTGGAATTTCGGCATAGCTCCCGCTTCACTGAGCACCACGGGGGGAAGTTATAGTCGCAAAATGCAACAAAGCCACGGTCACGAAAGACTATCTTGTTTGTGCATACAATCCAAAGTACACACATTCATAAGCATGCACACTCACCTGCAACAGATGAAGATAGTACATAGTAAAAAGAAGGAACTTGATGACGTCTGTGGAACAAGGATTTATAAGCTTTCTTACACTCTGTTTATAAAAGGAAAATCATTGCAGCAAAATAGGGATAAAACACAGATTAGTTCTTTTAACTATTTAATCCCTTTTTAAATGGTGACTGGATCTATTTTGTCTGTGTTTTAACATACAGAAAGTGAAGTTGGATGAAGTGCTAGATTAGCAGATGAAAAAGAGGAAGCATTAATTTGATTAAAAGGGGGGAAAACAAGGCAAAATGAATGATTAAGGATGCATTTACAATCCGAGGAAGCTCCAGTTCCTTGTTTTTTTTGTTTTGTTTTGTTTTTTTATCCTAAGGATTGAGGAAAAGTTTAGTGTTTCATCATGTACTAAACTGTATTTCTGTGTAATTCTTGGGCTACTGTATATTTAAGATTTTCTAACCAGCCAACAAAAGCAATTACCTCACCATGTTAAAGCATAGGGAATTTTAAAATTGAGTCTTAGATCACACTCTTAAAAATAATTTATATAATTTAAACCTAATTTTTGTAATGCATCTCCAGGTTTACTGTGCACTACATGTTGCATAAGTCTGTTGAATAAATCTTCACCTTGCATGAACTTATTCCTTTTTTAACCAGACCTCTGTAAAACTACTGGCTGTTGTCTTTTTACTTTATAAATGGCCTAAATATTTAGATCTTTGGAAGTTTGAGTCTGGAAAGTACTAGAGATGCATGTATTTCTAGGGATGCGTGGTATAGCAGCATTACAGCGATCCACAATTAGTTGTATCAGTTGACTTTATTTGAGACTTATTTATTTCGGATATAAAAACAAAGTAAAAATACTGTAGTCTGTTTAGGTTTTATAAATTTAATAAAATGTTGTCACACGGATGTCGCCATGTTGTTTACACTACAAAGCATCCTGGGTAGATGGCATATGCAAGGTGGTAAGCTAGCTCTGTCCAGCCAGAACAGTAATTTTCGTGCAATAAGAAATGTTCGGCCCTTTCAATTTGAATCAGAGCATGTTAGAATAGAAGGCAATGCAGAAATGATAAGGGGGAATGAAAATGAGGAGGACGTTATGGATAAAAAGGAGAGAGTCAGCCGATAAAATTGTGTTTGTGCAGCTAGTGCTTGGAAATGCCAACCTAGAATGTAGCAAAGTAGTTTCTACTCTCTAACTCAAGCTGTTTATGGCAAACATATTGCAATGCTGTGTTGCAACGACTTAAAGATGCTTCATTGTCACTTTAAACATCTTTTTTTTTCCAATTCAAACAATCGTCATCATTTTCTAAAGAACTGCTTTCAGGAAATGGCTGTAAAGCAACGTCACATCATTGTAGAACTCTGACTATGCTTTTTGCTGGTAGGACTTCACCATAGACAATCTAAATGAATTAATCCACAGTATAAGCATGGTGCTTTACTTCTACATCCTTTTTCACATTAACTAAATTAGTCAAGGTAAACAAGACAAAACAGATGTCTTTATTTCAGCTGTTGAATAACAGTAACCATGTTTTTTGCACATTTTACACAGCAACATGCGGCAAAATCATTTAAAAAAATCAAGCCTAAAAATACAGGAGTGTCTGTCTGTCTGAGCTGTGTCTGGCCAAGTTGGCACATATGCCTGTTTGTGCACTGTTGGTGATTGAAGTTTTAGTGGCCGCCTGCTTGTTAGGTCGATATTGGTGAACACGTTCATGTTTGAGTGTTCATTAGTACTTGGGGGTGGGGTGTATGATGGGTATTCGCGTGTGGGTGTGTGTGTTTGGTGGCTGAATGTACTGTATGTGTGTGCAACATCAACGATATATGTTCGTGACAGTGACCCACTTCTGGTGTTTTCGGTGAGCCAGATGGGTCACGGCAGCTGGAGCTGAAGAGGCGGAGGTGGAAGAAGGAAAAGAGCAGGATGATGAGGAAGAGGGAGGGAAAAGGCACTTTAGGAGGAGGGGGGCCGGCGGGACTGCTGGAACAAAACAAAGACGATGAAATCGGATGCTGTAAGGAAATTGAACATTATGGAAACTATTAAAAATGAATTATTGTAAACTTTTGTCAGAATGAAAAAAAATTTAAATATATTTTCATGTTTTGTCTCAATGACAGTTTCTCTCTACCCTTAGTACATTGAAGCAATAACTCCAAATCTTTGATCACATGCACACACTGAAAATCGCTGGATAAATTAGTTATGTTTCTCATCCTATCAGAACACCAACCATCCCTACCCCTCACCCCCTACTACTTTACTCTACTCCTTCTTCTAAATGTTTCAGGCAAGAAGTAATAGCCCTTCATTTTAAATTTATGAAACAGAAAGACATTGTGGAGACAGTGGACTGCTTCCAAGCAGAAATGCCATCACATCACTGTGTACCTGTTAGATGTTGAGTCATAATGTGGATGATTGACTGGTTTGATTTGAAAACACACTCATTCACACTATGTATTGTTTGCCAAATTTCCTTATGACTACAGTTGTGTTGAGTCTTATATTTGGCACTTTCTTGTCCTTAGGGCAACTGCAGCTCTCTCTAATATCTCTGTTATTTGTCCTCATAACTATATTACTTACAAAAAAGCCTCCCCACCACATGCTGTTTCTCAAACACACATAATTATTTTCAGTCTTTTTGCCTAGAAACCAAGAGCCCATCTGTGGAGTAAACACTAAAATCCCCTGAGCTGCAGTTCCAAATATTCCTCACTCTTTCACGCACTTATCCTCTCTTATGCTCACAATGAATGCATGCACAGAAACCTGCTTGTGGCAACACATATGCGTACATTAACCTGTTGAGAACAATCTAATACACACACACTTAACTTGTCTTTCTGTCAGTCTTTTTTCTTTCGTTTTTAATGTCTTTCAGTTTAAACAATTTTTAGTACCAATGCCTAACAACAACAAGATCTAAATGCCACAATCCTATGGTTATTTGGGTTGTGGTTTTCTCTGGTGTTTATATTGTAATCATTTCCTTGTGATTTATTTATGCTCTCTAGGTCTTGGCATATTCTGTTCATTTCTCTGTGTACGTTATTGCTACTGGGGTACTGCATTTCCTTTGTCTTTAGTTTCTTAGTCTATTCGTGTGCTCTCTTCCTTGGACATTCAGATTTATTATTTATTATTATTTTATTATTTAGATCAGTGTTTCCCAAACCTGGTCCTCAAGTACCCCTTGAGGCTTGGGAAACACTGTGTTAGATTATTGTCAGATTTTTCTTCTTTCGTTTGGCTTCTGGATCCTTTTAATTTTTAGTCTCATCCCTCAGTTTATCTACTTTCTCCCTGCTACAGCTGTTAGACATTCCTCTGATTCATTCATTTGGGTATTCTGTTTCTCTCCACCCCGGCCTTAGTATATAAGCTACTGGTCATTGCTGTATTCTTCTGATTTCTTGACTGCTTATCGCTGCTTGCTTCTTGACCTATTGTCTCTGTGCAAAGGCCTGTATTTTGTCTTGTGTCTGAAATTCTTTTTCTTTTTTTAATGTAGGTTCTCCTTCTTTTCATTTTGTCAGTCATGGTTGGTGAAAGACAGACTGCTGCTGTCTTAGAGACAGGAGACAGACATGATGGGCATCATTTCCTGATGTGGATTGGCAAGATGCTAACATAGTTGGTGAAGGCATTTCGATGGGTGATGGAGGAAGTAAATGTGATTAGTGGAGAAATGGAAAGATGCCTTATCTTGTGTCAGTTGTCATGTCTGAGGCATTTATAGTTCTGTTTTTTCTCTGTGTTTTGACTTTAATCTGTCCGACCTAAGACTTTTTTTTTTTTTTACCATCAATATGAAATATACATGAGAGTCAGAGGTAAACATGTATAGTCTCACACTTATTACTGCTAGACATACTCATTAAATAACAAGGAATCAACTGTATACTTTTAAGAATAGTGTGTACACAAGTTTTTAATGGTTTTTATTTCTCATTGATACAAAGTTCCTGACAAAATGTTCAGAGCAACAACTCTGCACTTTGAAATCTAAATTATCAGATTTTTTTCTGAAGCATTCCTGCTTTGTTTGTACATTTATTTCATTGTGTTTACATCATGTAGCAGTCGACTTGGAACATTCTGACGTAGAAGCTGTCGGTGCATCAACCACACATCAGCTGCCTCTGCGCCACGTACTGTGTCAACCTGAAGATGAAAGCTTGAAGGAAAGGATTTGTTCCTTGAAATCCAGAAAGAAGTGACAGGTCCTTGGAGGGAGTACATTGACACGCACAGAGAATGATAAATCATTTGGGAGACAACAGAAGGAGCGACAACAATATGGGATGTGGGGATTAAAGGATTTACTTTCCTCTGTTTTGAATTGCTGACAGGAAAATTTTGTTTTTGACATGCCTCTATCATGTGGTGGGCTGTGCATTTTGGTTAATAAGTGTGTTTAGTGATTTAATTCTGTTACAAGTGTACAATGTACCAATACTTTACAAAAAAGCGCAATGGTACTATAGAGGTTCTGTTCAGCCTCTGTTCAGTATCAGTATTGATGTTGAGTGATCAGATTTCAAGGGTCTTGCTCTGAACCTTCTATTTAAATACATCTTAAGTGAACACATGATTCCAGAGCTCATTGAGTGTGCTGTATGCAAATAAACACAGAGAGAAGATTGCTAGAAAACGTTTTTAGGATTTAAAAAAAACAAAAACAAAAAACATGTAATTATGCAGCTGCTGGATGTTTATGAGGCATAGGGTTCTCTAAATCAAGGGTTTTAAAAAAAGATATTTAACAATGGGTGAGCTTGACTGAGAATGATATGTTAAGGCAGGACAGCTATGATAATACAATTCTTATGAAACATATCAAATATCATGCACTCACTGGGCATTTAAGTAGTTACATCACAGTAGCAGGTTGGAGCCTGTTTATTTTCAGAACTGTCTCAATTCTACTTGACGTATACTCCACAATCTTTCAGAAATATTCTTCTGAGATTTTGTCCGACAATGACATTATAGCATTCCACAGTTATTGTAGATTTGTAGGCTGCTTTTTCTATGACATGAATTCCAGTTTTACGACATCCAAAACATGCTCTGTTGGATTGAGGTCTGGTGACTGTAGGAGCACAGTGAACTCGCCTTCATGTCATGTGAAAACAGATGAAATGAGCTTTCTGACATGGTGCATTATCCTACTGCAAGACACTATCAGAAGGTGAGTAAACTGTGGTTGTAAAAGAGTGAACAAGGACAGCAGCAATAGATGTATCCCCCACGCCATTATGCTGTCACCACTAGCTTGAACTGTTAATTAAAGCCAGGATGGATCAATGGTTTCATATTGCTTCTCCCAAATGCTGACCCTACTATGTAAATGTTGGTGTTGAAATTGAGACTTATCAGACCAGGCAATGTTTTTTCAATCTGTCATTGGAAATCTGTCCAATTTTGATGAGCTAGTGCAGATGGAAGACTCAATAAGCACCAAAAACAATTCCTGTCCATATGTAGCCTGAACAAAGATGTTTTATCAACTACAACCATCTTTCAAAGGCATTTCTGCACCAGTAGGTATCCCAAAGTAGACATCTTTTCAGTTTTCAATTCTCCATTACAATTTCTTTGGACCTCAGTGTGTTTTCGATGTCTATTCAAAAATAATTGCTCAGAGGCATATGTGTGACCTTGTTAAGTTAGCTGTCTTTCAGCCACACTACCTGTAAGCTATGTGTATTACTATAGCAAATGGGAACTTAAAGACATTATCCAACAAGTTGCATTTTTTTCCTCAGATGGAACGCAACGAGACCAAGTGCGATTACTGTGGTGTAAGCTACCTGACTTTATATGAGAATCGTCGGCTCCAAAGTCAGGTGGCTCATTTAGAGGCTGAGCTCCAGGAATGGAAGGAGACTGCCCAGCAGGAAAAGGCCCAACTGGAGGTTTGGGAGCTGAACAGGCTGGAACAGGAGAGGGAGCTTCAGGCACAAGTTGAAGTCAGGGAGAAAACCACCAAAGAGGAGTTGGAGAAAAGGTACCAGGACATGACGAAAATGCTAAAAGACGAGTTTGAGGAAATATTGGATAGGATGAGGAATAAGATGGAAGCGGACCACCAAAAAATCATTGAAGAGAAAGAAAGACAGCTTAGAGGGGAGTTTGGAGACTTGATGGTGGAGAAACTAAGAAAGCAGAGGGAAGAACTGAAGAAGAGTGCTGAGGAGAGAGAAACTGTTCTAAGGACTGACCTTCAGAAGGCCAAAGACATTTCAGAGAACCTGAGAAAAAATCTTCATGAGCTCAGAAATAGGTGAGGTTTATTAACATTTTCTTACTTCTATTATGTTTTATGATCACCTATGCCCGACTAAAGGAAAAAAGGACAGTCACCATGTTTTGGTGATAAAACACATATGCAAAGAAATTGGTAGTGTCTAATGTAATATTTTGTGTACGTATGAAAAAGGTTCTTAGAACATCTGGTTTCATTTTATCCATGGATGTTTTTTTCCTTTGTTTAGTTTAAAGATAAGAAAAATATGTGCCATTAGTGTTTTTTGCTCACTGAATCAGTTGGCGGCTTTCACAAAACATTGTTAAGCTATGCATGAGATATCTTCAGTATTTATCAGTATTACAGCTTCACATATAGTAATGGCAACCAGTCAGTTGTAGAACTATAAATTTTAAACAATCAGTGTTATGCCAGTTTACTTTTGTCAGGAACCAGATGTAAGTTCAATTCCCATTGTTAAAACTAAATTAATTTGGGTTCATTGCTTGGCTGTTAAGCATTGTGATATATGTTCATGATCCTAATATGAACTAATTTTCATTCATTTATCAATGTTTGTAGGAAATAAGGTAGAAAATAAGTTTACTGACTATATCACTGTAAGCAAATTGAGTTTGAAATTTTGATGTTAATTTCTAAATTTCTCTGCAAAGCTGATGTTTCTCTTGTAAAAAATCTCAATTCTTATGCGTCACAGTCACTGTTGCAGTCCAGCAAGAAGGTCCTGGGTTGGAAACCCAGCCTTTTCTGCACGTAGTTTGCATGTTCTCTCTCCAGTCGTGTGGGTTTTCTTTGGATACTTCACCTTCCTCCTACAGTCCAAATACTTGAACCTGACTTAAATTCTCAATTTGCCCTCAGCTTTGAGTGTGTGCAAGGATAGTTGTTTGTCCTGTTCGTCTCTGTGTTGGTCTGGGATGCTCTGGGGACCTGGGAGTGCCCCACCTCTCACCTTAATGACCTCTGGAGATAAACACCAGACCCCCCATGAACTTTGAAGGATGTAAGACACTGGATGGACAGATAGTTTAGCTAAAACAGCAAGAAGGCTGCAACTCAGCATTCATCCTCTGATTGCTTTAGTTGTATGCAAGAGATGTCTGATGAGTTTTATGTAGTTTTTCTGAAATGCTGCATCAGTCTTATGCAAAATGTACACCTTCCTAAAGGTTCTGCTTTTGTTTTGTTAGTCTTTAAAATATTTCCCCAATCATTATCAATCAATATTTCCCAATCAAAATCATTGTGATTTTGTTTGGGAAATATTGTGTTTGGTCAGTAGTGATTTTAACCTGGGAACTCCCATTAATTGATTGGCCCTTTGTTAAGAACTGGAGAGGCTTGTCTTTGTTGGCGTATCACAGACACGTTTCTCAATAAACCCAGAATGTACAGTATGTAAGTGATGAAGAGGCATATTTTTAAAGATCTGGTGCTTATAAGCACAGAAAATCACAGATTTTCACCAGAAACTTCACATCTATAGTAGACTGATACAGTAAGTCTACTATAGTAGACTTATCAGGTTCCTGAAAAAGAGCCAGCACTAAACTTCAAATATTTTTAATTAAATGCTCTAGCTATAATCAGAAATGTTGTCATATTTGCAGTCATATACAGCATCTCGTAGCTTCCGAGAAGGCATTCTTCAGGTGTCACCTGAAATACCACAGATGATTACTCCTACCATGACCTTTAGACTTTTTTAGATTCTCCTGCCCACACCCATTTAAGCAGGAACACTTTCTCTATGCGCTTTGTTCAGTGTGAGACATCAGTATGTGTGGCAAGGGTTAGGGTTTAAAGAAAATCATTTGTTTCATAACATTTCTTTTTTGTTTACTTTTTTATAACTGTCATTAACTCTACTTTTCTACTTTGGATTTTATATTACTATAAAGCAGTAAATGGAAAAATGTGCGCAAGTCTTTCTTGGTTAACTTGTTTTCTTCAAAAGATCTTTTCTTTTCTCAAAGTTAGAACCTATTGTGGCTGGAAATAGAGTGGGAGTGGGTGAGATTTTAATGCAAGTCACATCAGCTGTAACCATACTAACAGCAGGCCTACGGGGATTTTCCTATTGTTGTGCGACATTTCTATGAAAACTAAAATTAATCCACTGGATTTTCTAGTCTTTACTGTTAGGAGTGCTCTAAATAGATTTTGGCATGCTGTGTTTGCAGGTGACACATTTTTTTGTTTTGTATAATTAAAGGTTTGCAGAACAGGCTCTGAGCAGTTTGCTACACCGTGAGGTAAACCTTGTGTGCTCCAATACCTCAGTTCGTTGTGAAATCTAAATATCTCATTTATAGCAGCAGATATGTTTTTGGTCTTATTCTTTTGTTTTTATAGGCACGGCATGCAACTTCTAATCTAAAACAGATTTTTAGATAATATATTCTGTTTAAATCACACTCTGTACAGTTTCTAGAGGAATCATAATTTTAGTATAGCCCAGTTTGGCAAGCTCATCCATATGAAACGAAATTTCACCAAACAAATCATAGCATTGTTTCTACATATAGAAAATGAATAAATGTGAGTTGTTTTTTTTTACTTTTACAAAAGTTTAAAGCTATGAATTTAGATACTTTGATGTATAATGCTGATGCTGTCTTTGTGACGTGAAAGTTTTAACCATTTTTAACTAATCATTTTTTGACAGATTTAGTAAAAATGTTCTTTCTATGCCTGCTTTACAATTGTAGTATTTACTTTAAAGTGAATCCATCAATGCAAGATTGTCTCAAACTATTAGATCGTCTTCTTCAAGGACAGGCAACTTTATTAGTTCAAGTCAGGCTAATCTGTTCTTTGATTGTTTTAATTCCTCACCTACTAAAGTAATGTATACAGGAAGCACAACAGTGTCAGTACTTTTACTTCCTGTTCCTGGTGGTGTCAGAACAAGACCAAGATCTGGACTCACCTTATTTCTAAAGATGCATGGAAAGGCGTGGCTAGACCTGTGATTGGTACTTCATGTATACAACCAAAGCAGAAAATTCCTGACTAATATTAATTAGACCATCATGTATTTTGGGTCAAGTGGTGTGGTTAAATGCTGACATTTAGAAGATCAGCTATTGTGATCTTCTAAACAGATCACAATAGCTGATAAGTGCATCTGTTTATGTTTGTGTGTATGAAGGTCATTTATTCTCAACATATTAACTTCATTTTTTGCAAAAGGTTTTCACAGATTTTCACCAAAAACTTCACATCTAATAAATAGGATAACTATTTGTGTATGTTTGCATGTTCCAGATTAGGTCATATATCATCTGCACATACACGCACGCACACGCCAACACGCACACACACTCACTGACAAGTTTTGAATATTTCTTTAATGTCTCTTCAGCAATTTTCAAGTGTAATAATCAGATGTCTGTGCACAAACAGTCAAAGGCAGTTTAGTTACAGAGAAAAATGCAGAAAATGTTTACTCTCTGTGACTCACAGAAATGCTATGAACGGCAGAAGTAATCGAAAGTCTCAAACTGGGCCTCACTTCTGAAGGCCTTGTCACACAAATCAGCATTGCGAAGTCTCAAATAATAATTTTCATGGGATGATGATAAGATTAAAGGTAGACTCAGACCAGAGACGGGACTTGAAGTTAAGGGATTGGCTCTGACTTCGCACCAGTGCTATTCACTGTATCAAATATGGCCTGTACAACAATAAAAGTGCTTTCAAAGCGAAACATGCTGCTCTAACCAACACTTTTGTTGCTTTGCTGATTGAATGAAGCGGATGAAGTGTAAAGGTTGGAGAGAACAAAAGAAGGAACATGAAGAGGACATGTTCTGAAGGAAGAATTAAAAGAATCAGCCTGGATCATTAACAGATGAGAGAAACAAGGCAGCTGCTGCTGATATTTCTCTGTGCGCAACACTCTTTTGGAACATGTCCACCTTAATTTATTTATTTATTTACCAACAAAGAATTTAAACATTTCCCCAGAGTTTGAATTAATAAACATAAATCTGCAGTTTTAACTGAAAATCATCAAGTTGCATATTTGTAACTAGAGCTTCTGTTTTTTAAACTATGAAGTTCATGACAAATTCCTTATAAAGACACCTTTGGAGGGACTTTGGAGTAACTTGACCTATGCTGTGGAGTGAATTCATTGTGAGACTTATTGAAAATGTTATCAATTGCTGCTTTGTGTTGGCAAAGTAATTAAAAAAAGCATCACAGAAGCAGTTTTCCAGATGCAGGTTTTTCTGTTTTAGACTTTAATACAATGTGTACAACAGTTAATTATAGCTGCACAAAAGGTCAAGTTTGAATATTTTTGCAAACAGTAGTAAAATTATTTCTAGTTGCTACAGGAGGAGCAAGACTGAGTCAGTGAATATACTTTGTATAAACAGCATCGTTCGGTATGGTAGCTAAAATGCACACAATGAATAATGAATAAAGGTTCAGACAAATAATAATATGTTTAGTATCTTGTTCCCTTCTTTTCTGACCATTTCCTGTTTGATTTCTGTAGAGAAATGTTATTAGTGCCACAAAATCTTCTTGAGAAACTATTTAATCTCTAGGAGACAAGTCACTTAAGCCATTAGCTGAATTTTTCAGATGGTTTGAAGTTTTTATATACTGTTTGTTCAAACCTGCAAAACAAAATTACTGCAAAATTGCAATTTACTAGCAATAACAAACTTTAGGCCTGTTAAATACTAACTTTTTTAATCCATTTTTACTTTCTTACTCCCCAAGCACCACAGAAACACCTGCATTTAGCTGAATATATTTAGGATAGTTTGACCCTTTATGGATATTGAGTCCTCATTTTTGTAGAGCTCCGGTAAGCGGGTGCCACAGCTGGTGTCTTTCACCCAGCTGGACGTATGTAATTATCTGTATACAGTAAACTGGTGAACCAGTTCACTCTGACTTAATGTAAGCTGATTATCTCTCCCTGAAATCTCCTCTCCTCTGTGTCTAATAAAAACAAAGGAAAACAAGCACAGTGCTAACAGTGGTGCTCAGGCCCATAAGGCCTGTTTTGAGTCAAGGGGGTCAAAGTTCAGGGAAAGATTATGTGGCATGACACAATGATGCATGAGAGGCCTATGCAAAATCCCACAAAAAGATGCTTACTGTCTGTCACACCCTTTCTTTTTCTTTTTGCGTTCATAATGGTTATTTAGGAATATGGCAGTTCTTTGTTTTATTTTTTTTTTATATGGTAAACTGTATGTCCTTTTTTTCTTCTTCTATCATGACATATATAATTAAATCACATTTGTTTTGATTAGTTAAATGATTGCTTGTTTTAAATATACAAGCATTCTGAACCTTCTGATATTTTTCTGAAACAGTTTTATTGGCACATTTTGTTAGCCATCTTTATACTGACTTCAGACATATGTACTTTTCCCAAACGTGTTTGCTCATATTTACTGTAATTTTCTAATTTGATCATATGTTTTTCAAAAATAATAACATGGGACATGTCAAAGGGACCATGACAGGTTTAAATGAATGGGTAATGTTGAAGAACCCGACTGGTAACTCTATAACAACACACCCTCCTCATAAACCAAACCTCAATAAAAATGCCACCTGTCATTCTGCATGTGTGTGTGTGTGTGTGTGTGTGTGTGTGTGTGTGTGTGTGTGTGTGTGTGTGTGTGTGTGTGTGTGTGTGTGTGTATTGTGCCGGTAGGCATCTAGTTTTGGCTATGATAAAGTTATCTACTGCAGTTTGAAGGATCGTTGCATATCAATATTTAAAACTTATTAACTTGCTAGTTTAGCTTTTTGGATCCCAGTTCTGTTTGCAAGTGGGTCAGCAAAGTAATTTTCACACACTTTCAGTCTGTGCTGCAAGTCTTTAGAACATCTTAAGCAATTTGTTAAAGACGTTAAAGAAGAGAAAGGTAATTCTGACTACCACAAATAAATAAGTAATAAATTAATTTGATATTAAATTGAAAAACAACAACTTTGAAAAAATTGACTTTCCCAGTATGTTCCTCCAATTTCATCCCTGTGAACACCATAGTTTCATTGATTGTGGTTTTTATTCATATTTGGACCACCCCAGAAACATGAAATATAAGCATAATATAAACAAAATTACACTCACATGACTTTACAATTGACCATTGCAGATCATGGAACATGTTTTTAAATTATTAGTTGTGAAACCCAGTACAAAACCTCCCCAAAGGAAGGACAAATTGAGACAGAGTTGAGCATTGTACAAAATGTCCAATGGCAGACAACTCTTTTTTTGTACCCAATAAAACTTGGGTAACACATGACTCACAGTGGTGAAGGAGTGGAATTAGAATGACACAAAAACGTAGGGCTGGGACATCTAACCAGTAATCTCAATAAATTAATTACACAAAAAATACATGTTTTAAAACTGATTAATTTTAACATCTTTTTTAGTTCCTTCATTTTTAGCTCACTGGTAGCAAAATTCTCAGCAGGTGGTGGAAATGCATCTAAAGTTTGTCAAGCACAAAGAAGATGTAAGGACTAAAGAGTATCACAGAAAATCTGCCTCAGTGCAAAACATGCTGCTGTGAGCAAAGACACCAGACACGTTAGCTACAATGTTCCTGGTAAAGGTTCAGAGACAAAACAAGTCAGTCTATTTCAGATGTCATTGTTTAAGACAAGTAAAGGCATATTCTATTCTATTCTATTCTATTCTATTCTATTCTATTCTATTCTATTCTATTCTGTTTAATGATTGCAAAGCCCCTTATTGATTAGATTTGATCACATCCTGGTACAAGAAAAGAACATATGCAAGTTTGAAATTGAGGTAGCATAAAAGGCATAACATTTTTAATCTATGTTTCAATGTGTTCAGAACGTGGATCTAAGTTATTAAATGAGACTTTTCCAAGGTTTAAAACAAAACTGATGTTGTATGTGTGTGCAACGGAATGATAAGTTATGTTCTATTTTACACCAAAACCAGCACCTCTCTGATTTTCACAATTTTCACACAAGGTTAAATCAGCTGGGACAGAAATGTAATTCACATTCACTTGGTCCTTGGTTCTTTTATTGTGTGAGTAGGGGACAAAGAACAAGAGAGTAGTGGGAAGATGGCTTTCCTTTTAAAATGGCATAGAGGTTAAAGAAAAGATAAAGGTATACGAAAAATAAAATATGAAAAAAAAACTGATAGTATGTGGGCAGACAGCTTCTCTAACTGATGACAGGCTGAAACATATCACATAGCTTGTGAGCATGCTTGTGGCGTTGAGAGAAGCGTCTGGGAATTTGACATGCATCGCTTATTTCCCCTTGGCTAGCTGGTCACATGCTTGAATCCAACATCATGTTTTGCTGTGAGTCTGTATATGCCTTCATCTGACTCTGTGGCTATTTCTGTGTGTTTGGGAGCATGCTTACATACACCCACATACACCTGCAGTGGGTGGGATAATTATCCCTGTGCACAGAATCAATCAAAACCAGGCTTGGCAGGTATTAAAGAAGCTGTCATAAAAATGTGCAAGAGAACACACAAAGAGAAACTCTCTCAAACACACACACACACACACACACACACACACACACACACACACACACACACACACACACACACACACACACACACCTGGGTTCTGGATTGCAACGCTGATAAGACAGCTCACAGGTGGAAGAGCAGGAGTGGAGGTGAAGCGAAATGATGGATGACAAACAGAAAGGCATCTATTTGTAACAAGGAAGAACTCTGAGGGATGCGCTACTTGTGGTTTTATTCCAATTTGCAGTTTCCACTAGCAACCTAACAAACAATGATCCAGTCACCACACTGTTAATTCCCCTCTGTTTGTGTATGTGTCAGGTAATATGTCATGTCTGCTAGGAACTGAGTCGAGCAGCAGTCACAGCCTTCTTGTGAGGTATCAGCAGATCCAACTTCAAGTTGATCTTACTGCACACACACACACACACAGTCTGAGTTGTGAGCGTGTGTGTGTGCAGTAAACATTACTGCATGAAAGGAGAGCACTCCTTGGTGGAGGATCACTAATCAGCTCTAATGGCTCCAGTTTATAGTGGGGTTTATGACAACACAGTAAACTGGAACAGTGTTTGAGCATCTGTGGATTTCTGTGTATATGTGATAGAATAGTCTCTCCTAAACTCAGTGTCACACACAGTAGCGCACACACACGCACACTCAGTAAGCCATCTTATTGGTAATCGGCAAGTATTTGATGAAACAGTAGCATAGCAACCCAAACATACAAATGAAACACAAACAAACATGTTGCAATAGAGAAATGTTAATCGAGAATGACAAGTTGGAAGACAAATGCATTCTCTGACCCCTTGGCTAATTTGGTTAGATGTTATATGATATTACTCGTACTTTGCGCTTCTGCGTGTGTGTGTGTGTGTATGTGTTGTTGTTGTTTTGATTATTGTTGTTATGGCATCCCTAGGATGGTTACTAGATAGCCCAAAAAAACAAAAGAAACACAAGCAGGTGTCACTGTGCACAACCTCACACACTAAACACATTCATACTAAAGCGTTACAGGATCTAGCAGAATTACAATAATGTTAGAAACTCACAAAATATGTTTAAATTTACACTTATTTTATGTACATCTGGACATGTACACCAAAATGTACCACTGTATCTGTGCATTGCACTGTTTTGTTTCTTGTTGTCCAACTGAAGCATCCTTCCAAGCTGTTGAGCAAAATCATCCTTAAACCTTGTGTGTGCACATTTTCATTTCAGAAGCTTTACTTTTACATCTTTTGAGTGATTTTTATGTCACTACATTTTATGTCAACTAGCTGGACAGGAGGAAGCATAGAGGAGAAGGGGAAGACATTCCTTTGAACTGGGGAAAACTGCATTGAGTGCTATAGCTTCAGTAAATGCTGCACCTGATGTACCACTGAGCTACATGGTGAAGTCATACTGAGATTTGATTCAGATTAAGATTCTTTAACTAAAGACGTGGGACTTGATACTTAACTCTTGCTCTAGTTTTGAGACTTTACTTGGATTCACTCTCGAAAGACTTTAGTCTTGACTTGGATTTGTGCTCTAGTAACTTGGACTTGTATTTTAAAGACTTCACACTTGAATCAGCCAAGATGAAATAGAACACATCTGATTAGATAGTATTCATTTTATTTGAAAGTTGAATTGAGATTTGGAGCACACTGAAAATAAAGACTTGCAAATATCTCTTAATAATTGAAGCAAACACTCTTTCCTGAACATGGAGTATAAATCTAATGTAACAAATGTGTTCCCTGAAACATTAAATATCAAATAAAAGCAGAAAATTCTAAACAAAGGATTTGGTGCACACAGTAACTCATCAGAAAAAAGTGGCTAAAATAGGCAGACAGATTTATCACATCATGAGGTCTTTATTGAGATTAATATAAAAGAACATAATGACATGGAACATTTTGTGCTCACTCACTGGAAATAAACTTGCTGGAGGATGTTAGGTCTGACTTTGTGATGCTGACCTTTCTCCCAAACCTTTGAAATATGTGGAAAGGAAAAAAATACTAAGTCTCTCCTGACACACACACTTGAAAAAACAAAAAATATTTGATTTGGTAGGTCATGGTAACACTGAGGCTGAGATTAGCATTGTTGATGTGAGCTCCTGCCTGTTTGTGTGTGCGTGAGTGTTTATGATGTGTCCTGATGGGACAGTCGACTTGGGCTTCTGGTAGGGGGTACTCCAATCTGACATGCACTCACTGGATATGCCCTACCTAGTTATTCCACTGACAGCCACTGCCTGGGGAATAGGAGCTGGAGCTCATGCACGCAAAGCACACGCAGATTCATCTGTAAAATACACAGACACATAAAATGCGCCTGTACACACGCGAGGCGGATGTGTGTGTTTTCACGCGAGCCTTCCCCTCTGGAGCCAGTGTTCTTTCTGATTTTGCTTTGAGCGTGGCTGTTACAGAAGGGTGAACAGTGGGAGTCTGGTCTGCTGTCACTAGAAAAGTCAAAGACATTCCCTCCCATAGACACACTTTTAGCAAGCAAAGAACCGGAAAGTGTCAAAGACTGAGCCTTAAATAAGAATCACAAAGGACATCACTCTCATCAATGCACACACTCTGAAGCTATAATCCATTATTAATTGAAGCAAATTGTTACTTTTAAATATGCTTCCTAGCTGTTTCAAACACACATATCCAAAAGAATAACAAGTGCACTTCAATACATGCAAGATAGATCCAAATCCCCGAGCTTCATTTTGTCAGAAAGGCTGGTTTATTATTACAGAACATGAACTTTCAATAAGGTCATATCATGACTTCTCATGTGGTCATAAACAGCAGCTGAAAGTGACTGCTTCATTAGTAAATGGACTTTTAAGCTATAATTCTCTCTGTTCGTGCTTTTTGTTCTCTCTGCAGCCGCAGTGTGCCGATTAGAAAGTCCTAACCCAGGTAGTTCCCTCCTACCGTGTGCATGCCTGTCTGTTTTAACTTTCTGCATGTCCTTGACAGTACAGGCAGTGGAACTGATGTTGTTATTTCAGCCTGGTGAGCAAGACAAGACCATCTGCTTTGCTATATAGATTGCCTGCTATGTGTCTGGCAGTTTGCATCGATAGGTTATATTTAATCTATCTCTTGAACGTTGCCTTGCAGCTCTGAACCTGTGCACAGGTCATACTGCAAATTTCCTGACGTAGTTCGCTTTGTTGTGGTAACATTTATATAGGTATGCTTCAGATCATTAGAGTGTTATTCATTTTAGACAATACAAATAAAACTACATTACATGGATATCCAAAGCGCCAGTGTTTTTCAAATAAATATTCTCTAAATAAATCACATTTTTACATAAGCTTTGGCATTTTATTGTATGCTATTTAAGATTTATTTATTATCTTTTGTGAGAGGCCTATTTCCTATAAGAAATAAACTGAAAATAATTTCTAAATGTACCAGTGAATGGAAATAAGGTTTTAGTTAGATTTCTTTTTTTTTTTTAGGTCCAATTGAAGCCTGAGTGAGCACTGATACTTTTGTAAGAAATAATCTCAGACACCCCTCTGGACCTACACTTCTTATCATTGTGATAAGTCAAATAAGTTTTCCCTTGTGGCTTACCAATAAATTTATGTTTCATACTTTTTGATGAGACTGTGTTCAATGTTGAGAATGATGTTTGAAAGAAGCAGAAAATCCCTTCCAAGATTGACATGTCATTCCAATAGCACTTCCCATGTGAACTTCATGGTTATCATCTGTCTGCTGTTAGCCTCTATTTGTCTAGTCTGCTTTGTGTAAGCGGTGGTGCTTATTATGTTTACTCTTTTCTCCATCTTGCTGTCAGGACTTATTTTGTGGCGTTGTATGAAGGAACAGAATGTGCTTTTGCAGGTCCAGGTCACACAGTCTCACTTTGCCACGTGAAACTGCTTTGCAAAAATATGTAAGCTTTGATTGGTCCCGTCTCTGAAAACGGACATTAAAGCTGATTGTTCGCCATATTCTACAGCTACCAGAAAAATGTGAAAGCATAAAATATAAGAAAATTATGACTGCTCTTTCTTTTGGTTTTAAATTTAATTAAATATATTTTCATGTGATGAATGCCCTTTTCTTTTTTAACAAAAAGAGCCTTCTGAGTCATAACCCTAGTGGATATTTCCTCTGTAATTACAGACTGAATTGTAATTTTGACAAAAAAAAGAAAACATGTAAAAATATTTCTAGTGCATGTGTGAATCCTTATTGACAACAGAAAATAGATGTAGTGAGTACTTTTACTGTGAAGCAACACTGGTGCTCTTTGGTAAATGTCACACCTTTAGAGAAGATTTGTTTTCAGTCTAGAGGAATTTTTAAGTTGCCTGGGCCATAACCTTTTACTCATTAATGTCTGAATTATTGGTGACCATGAAACCAGTTAATAGGATGGATTACCACTGACAGCTGCATTAGCTTGATTCATTAGACTGTTGCATGCTGGTCATTTTGCTAACGTGTAAATATGCTAGATTTCCAATTTTGCAAGAGTGAGATTAGAAGCAAATTTTGCTATTGACTATACCCCGCCACCCCAGTTTAAATTTCTGTTTATTGTGTCCAAAGCACAATTAAAGCATGAGAAGAAGACCCATCTCTTCATATCAGTCACTTATTAGGAACATTTAAATTTTTAATCTCTCCATTTTAACAACACCATCCTTCCATGTGGATCATTAAGATAAATTGCCTATAAGCTAATTTCCCTCTTGTGAGAGTTAAGTGATGTTGAGTTCAGCTGAGGTTCTCTAATGAGAATACATTGCTGCTGACACTTCACGTTCATTTTCTCGCTTTTCTCTTGTTTTGTTCCTCGACAGGTTGGGGACGGCAGACGACATGAAGGACGAGGCAGAAGAGAAACTTGAAAAAGAGAAGCAGAATGTTAAAACACTCAGGTAAGGATGGTTTATAAAAACAGTGCAAGAATAGAAATGCAATTTAATGACATGAGGCTGAGAGAGTAGCGTTTGATAAAAAGATTTTGTAAACAGAGTAAGAACAACTGGAATTGCCCATCACTTTTTAAAATCAACACACAAAAAAGAAAACTCTTCGAGGCTGTGTGCATATTGGACGGATACTGTACATGGCAGGGAGATGATGTCTAACAAACTGAGAGAAATGATGAAACGATGCAACAAAAGTGGAAAAAAACATAGACAGGGACATTAATTCATCTGACCCATGGGTTAATTCCTGTAAATGGAGAGAGAGACTGAAAAAGACATGAGTGGATGACTGGATGGCGGGAGAGGTGACGTGACAGGGAGAGAAGAGATGGGATGTCAAGGAAATAGCGCTTTTTAATCACCCTGCTGACATTGAAAAATTCTACATGAGTAAATCATCAGGGGTCAAATGCATGCAGTCTCTCTGTGTCTCTGCTTTTTACTTTTAACCTTATCTCAGATGACATATCTAGCTCATATCTGTTCCTCCATTTGGGGCTGTCAGCCTTATGATTTATGTCATTTGACATTATAAAACTGACTCTCGTGACAACCCGTGCCCAGGCTCTTCATCCACTCTGCACGCACAAGTGCACAAAGCCCCAGAGACCAGCTCAGAGGCTACCTTATCACCCGTCTTCTGTACAAAATTCAATGGATCACTTTGAGTTTCAAACCTTAAATTAGAAAAATAACAACCCTGCATCTCTTTGTGTCACAATCACAGTATTTATAAAGGAATACCATTTTTTAGATAAAGAGTTCAACATGTTCTCACCCATGTGTTCCCCTAGAAGTGTTTTTGGAGTAACAAAATGTTCTTTTCAAACATTTTTTTTTAGTTTTACAAGCTTTGCATTAGTTTGTAGCTTCATGACAGGCGTCCTTGTGATTGTGTATATAAATTTAAAAGTGTTATAAAAAGTGTGCCTTCTTTTAGTGGTATCATTGTTACTTTATCCTTATTCTAACTTGAGTTTTTAATCAGATTTAGATTTTTTTATGATACAAGTGACTGTTAATGTTCAATGGTTAAATATGTCTCATAAATTTTCTGTGTCACATCTTATGTTGTGATTGTAAAATTATACCCTGTAATACACTGAATATAAAATATTATGTTCTGGTGGCCAAGATAAATAATTTCTGAACTTATTGCACCTTTTAATTTGACCTGCATGTACAAGTAACTTAAAAATAAATAAACTTTTTGGGGAAAATAAAAAGCAAACTTTTTCCACAGATTTTCACAAGTTCTTGTAACTTTCAGATATGCCTGTGTTGAGGTTTACTATGACATTCAAAACTATGATTAAGTCAGCACCACTTTGAATTTTCTAAAATGCCATTTCTAGATG
This sequence comes from Alfaro cultratus, assembly GCA_903066825.1. Classification (NCBI taxonomy): domain Eukaryota; kingdom Metazoa; phylum Chordata; class Actinopteri; order Cyprinodontiformes; family Poeciliidae; genus Alfaro; species Alfaro cultratus. The sequence goes on from CAEFZX010028553.1 coordinate 32,388, forward strand.
CCTGAATACTGAGTTTCTACTATATGATTGACTGATTGGCAATTTCTGTTAACACTTAATAAAGTGGCAAATGAGTGTATATCAAAATGGATACTCTTTTGTAAATTACCGTTTCTCTTGGTATCCATCAATGTTCAATTCTTGTTGTTATTTTGCTTTAGAGGTGCGTGTGCGCGGCTGCAGCAGATCCTCCAAAAAACTCTGACCGTTCTCCGCCTCTGTGGCAGCGGGTTCACAGACTTACAGGGTTTCCTTCATCAGCTGCCTGGGGCTTGGAAGACTTTCAGTTCTCAGATTTTGCAGCAATGCAAACAGGGCTTTTCAGGTAAAACCTACTCACCAACACACACACACACACACACACACACACACACACACACACGCACGCACGCACGCACGCACGCACGCACGCACGCATTAAGAAGCAATCTGAAACTATGAGTCTATTTTGAAAGGCAATGTAGCGAGTGTATGTTAGTTCAAAGTTTCAGCTGAGTGGGAAGTGACATGGAGGAAAAGAGGAAAAAAGAATTTAACAAATAACCTTTCAGCAGGACTGAATATTAGTTTAACTATTACACAGACTGTTGGGGATTAATGGTGTGTCTCTGCGGGTTTAAACTTAATAAACAAACTCCTATTTGGCAAGATGGCATATGTTTTCATGGGTACATTTGTGTAATAACTGTAAAGAAGGAAATTAATTAGGGATTCTAGTTAAAGGAGTATGACTGTAGTGTGTGTGTGTATTTAATACTGACAGTAAATGCCTCAAGGACTGCTAACCTTCGGCTCACCTCATGGGTGGGTCTTTGTCTCTCTGTTGTATGCTCTAAACAGCTGCCAAGTGTGTGCGTGTACGCGTGTGTGTTCATGTGTTTGTATGGGTGCACACACACGCAAGAGAAAAATGGAAATATGGCTTGAAAGAGGAAGAACATAAAGTAATCCAACAGTGGAGTAGTCCTCTGTTTGTATTGATGCCATGTGAGTATGTGTTTGTTCTGATACATGATCATGAAAGCAGCTGCTGCACATACCAGCAGATACAATAAACTACACACAGAGAGTTGAGCATGCACGCACACGCATCCATTTAAATACACGGTGGAAAGAAACCCACTTTTGCTACCAAGATGGACGTTCAACTCAGCTTTATGTGAGCGTTGTTTAGAGAAGTTGAGCTATTAATTCATAAACTTACAGGGGGAGAAAAGAACCCAAACAAACACTGTAAAGCAAAGATTTTAAAAAGATCCTAATTTGTTTACTTTGTGATATTCAAGCATTTTGGAGCTTTTTAAGCAGTACTCTTTGCTCTTTGAGGGTATTTTAACTGTTTTGGGATTAAGTAGAAGGACTGGAGGAGAAGAACTGAAATTTTGTTACAATATCTGTAGTATTTATCACAAGTATGAGTCCTGACAGAATCTGTTGGATTTAACACAATATTTTGGGCATTGAAAAACAGAATACAGAATATTTACAAATTCTGTCACAGAACTGTTTTTTCCTCACTTAAATCAAACTAAACTTTAACTGTTTTTGTTCAAGCTTACTAGAGTATTTTTACTCTAAATGATAGAAGAATAAGAGATTTTTTAAATTCAAATTTCAAATTCAGAAGTTTAGATACATTTTATTTGTAAGATCTTTGTGATGGCCACCATAAAATATAGACTTGGTTATTCTTAAGCCATTTTGTTACTAATTTGGCAATATGATTAGGCCACTTGTACATTTGGACAACCCAGTAGTTCCAGATTTTTAAATTCTTTGCTGATGTTTTGAAATGTTGCTTAAATATTTCAATATATTGCTCCTTCATTATGATGCCATCTATTTTGAGAAGAGCAGCAATCTCTCCTGCAGCAAAGTTTCCCTAAAACATGACACTGCCAAATGGATGCTTCACAGTTGGGTTGGTGTTTTCAGGCTTGTATGCTTCCCTCTTTTTCTTCCAAATTTAGCAATGGTTATTATGGCCAAACAATTTCATTTTTCTTTGTCCCTAAATTCTTTGAGTGGCCTTTCCCAATATATGACTTGTTTCTCTGAGAATATTAACTCTTACATCAGTTGGCATCTTCATGAGGTCCTTAGTATTGGTTCTCAGGACGAGACATTTTTCACCAAAGCTCCCTCATCTTTAGGATAAATAACATCTCTCCTTCCTGTATGGCACAGGGACTGGACAATATTTTATTTCACATCTGCAGCTAAAGCACACACAAATATTAACTTCATCACTATTTTTTTATACATACATGCAGCATTTATAAATGCTTTGGCAGTGAGTTTAAACAGAAGCTGGAATCCCTTTTGTAGAGTCATTCAAATTTAAATAAATTAGACTTTTATTTTATTTCTCTTTTCCTTGCCTAGTTATGATTAGATCAGGCTCAGTAGAAAGAAATAAAGAAGTTAATTAAAGTAACAGGTAGAAGCCACTCAAGAATGTCTATGATTCATTTACATAAAGTTCTCCTCTCAGTCAGAGGAACTTTGTGAATCTTTATAATAAAACAAAGCGGAAAGGCAGTAAGGCAGAGTTTGAGATTTTGGCTCAGAATGACCAAGCAATGAAATATTCAGATTTATTTCTGCCCATGCTTTGTTCCATTGTACCAGCGATGTAAAATAAAATCCCTGTTGTTAATTAAAAAATAACCACAAACAATGTGCTTTCAAACTGAGACGAGACTTGGTTTGTTGCTAAACAGTGCTGTCTGGCAGTGTCCCACTGTGATACTCAAGCAACAGTTAGAGGGACTAGGGAATGAAAAATAGCCTGTGAGGAACATAAAGAGGCTGGCTAATACGCACGGATGAATGTGGTTTATGATTAGATGGGGAAGAACAGGGAGGAGATGACAGATCAAGCTTGAGGGCTGTGGAATTTTACACTGAACGAGACAAAGGTAGCCAATCAAATGACAGCAAAATGAAGACACAATCTGAGTTTATTCTGTGCAGTTGTCAGCAAACAAGTTGTGCAGCTTGCCGTAGAAGTGGCTTTCAAAGAGATTTGACAGTGTGGGAGTTTTTTTTTTTACATTTTGCAAAATGGGGGAAAGGTTAAAGCAAATACAATTTCAAAGCTGAATTAAGGGTGTGTAGGATTCTGTCTGTCTGCGTTTGCATGTGTGCGTGCGAGTGTATGAGTTCTTGCATTTAAGTGTGTTTGACCTATCCATGAACCGGAGCCATCTGCCAACACACAGGGCCATCCAAAGACTACTGTATAAGGTATCCATTTCCTTGGGAGCCAGTCTTGTGCATGTGTAAGTTTATGGCAGCTGTATAAAAATGCCACATATATCCTCACAGACAGAGGGCAGCTGAGTGAGACGTATCTCATTGCAGCACTTCACTGCAATGCGATTCTTACAACTGCTTCTTCCATATATAGAAGATGGCAGAGTCTAGATTTGACAAATACATAGTTGAGTTTTATATGTGTAATATAAACATTATAGCTTCAGGGTAAGGCTAGTTAAGCAAATACACTCTTTATGCTGAGAAAGTAACACTCCAGGATTCAGGATTCTATCGTGGTTAAATTATTTGACATATTTCCACAAACCGCTGTGTCTCGGGAGCTGGTGTACTTTTATTACACATAGTAAACTAGGCAGACACCCAAAAAAGGCCAGTAATACCTACAAACCCCTGAATATGATATTATAGTAATGTAGTTCCTCATAAAAATTCCAGGGTGCAACTGTGTGTATGTGTGCTTGTGTTTATGGGTGTCTTTAAAGGTAGCTGCTTGCTGTCAGCACGTCTTCCTATGTAAATTACTCTTACTTACTGTGAGCTCTCTTTATAGCTCTGCATTGTGTCACGTGGTGTAAACCCCAATGAGACGGTCGGTGTGTCTGTGTTATTTTAATTATGGCAATTAAAAAAGAAAAAAACTTTAGATTTTGACCATTTTCCCACACAGACTGTCTTACAATATTGTAGGTTCTAGGAGTCATTTTTATGTTCTGTGATCTTCATTTCTTCCATTCATTTTTAATTGGATTCAATTCAGCTAAATAACAAGGAAACTGTAGCAGTTTTAATTTCTTTCTCTGAAAACAATTAAGAGTTTATTTTCCTGGCTTGTCTACATCTTCCCCAGCATACTTTCACCAAGCTTCAGCATGCCTTTCCTTCAGCAGTGGAGTCTTGTTCATTGAGGATTTATAAAAGCCATTGCATTTAATGCATTGCTTATTATTTTCATGGAAAAGACAGTGCTTGCTATTTCTTTGTCTTTCTGAAGCTTACTGGGAATGCTCCTTGGCTGTTCATCAACTCCTTTGACTCGTCTGTCAGACGAAAAAACTTTGGGTGCAAATAGATGTACATACCGTTCCTTTCATCCTCCATTTTTTTTCTCTAAATTTTAGGTATCTATGCTTTATGTCTGTACACTGTGAACACTTGGAAACCAAACTCAAATTCCTTGTTTGTGGACAGAATCTTGGCCATTAAAGCTGATTCTGAAGTACTGCAAGGAACATTTGGCTGTGACTGGTTCATGGTGAATTTATGTTCTTTATTCTTCTGGATTATGGGTCCAGCAGTGAACAATGGGGGATCTGGGGAACAATAACAATATATCTTGCCTAAGAAACGGGTTATCTCAACTGGTATCAGGTGCTAACGTGACAGGATCCAGTAAAAGCTTCTTGCTGCAAATTCTTTTACTGAAAAAGCGTGAGAGTTCCATGTTTGGAGAAAATTTCTTTGAAGCTCCAACAGCCTTGCGCAGCATGAGTTCAAACGCTGCAGAGTACAGCAAGCAATTAAACTGTCAGTCATGGCTGTCACTCAGTGGCAACATCAGGTCTTTTCACAGGCCCTTCAAAGTTATTTAATCCTATTAATGAAGCAATAATTTTCTAAAGTGACCATCAAACATGTGTTGATGCTTATTTTTTCAAGCCAATATGCAACAACTGTTGGTAAAAATTCAGTTAAGCAGTCTTTCACCTCAGAAGCTTCAGCAGTTTGCTTTTTGGGATAGGTTGTACACTTGTTCTAAGGCTTATGATAAGGAATTTTGTCCAGCTATGCTAAAGCAAAGAAATGCAGCTACAGTCATGGTACAAAAGAAAGTACATCCCTTTTTAATCATGTTGACTTGTTGGGATTCTTTACCAAATGTCTTTTTTTTTTTTACATATCTTAGTGCATAGAAATAAAATATATTATCCCATCACTTAACAGTCAGGATAAACTATACACACAGAACCCTTTTTTCTATACACAAAGGAAGTTCTACTTTGACAGAATATACATGCCATGAAAATTTATTTTAGAAATTAATATAGACTGTACCACTTTAAATAGTCAATTTTTAATAGCACAGTCATCAATGTTAGGTTGATGTCTATGGTAATGTAATTTTTTGTGAAGTGTTACAAATCTTGCAAATGTTAATGTTACCATGGTAATAATTAAAACCAATGACAATTTCAATTAAGCTACTTAAAAGTATTTTTTTAATTAAAGCTCAAGATGGAAAAGGAAGCGGATATATTAGAAAAAAAACTGATACAGTTTAGCACAGTAAGCACCAAACATATACACATATACACCAAATAAAGTTACAAATGCCACTCATGAGACATAGGAGGACTTGAGGTTCCACAAAATGTACTCAGTTTCTTTGCACTGAGACTCACATATAGACAGGGCATAGGAAGTGATGTGAGGTGTTCACATGTTTTGGACAAATCAAATAGGTGTGGGGTTCTTTTTTTATTTTGGTCTTATTGTGGTTTTATAAAATGAGGTTGTGCAATTTGAGGTGTGTGTTTTTTGTGCACTTGAGGTTTTAGTTAAATAATCAATTTAGAATCTGGTAGACATCAGGCCATTTAAGCAAATAATAGCTGTGATAGAAGGTGTACTTTCTTATTATGATGACTGTAATTATGGTTGTAATTTTCATAATCAGTAATTTTCATCTTCCATGTAGTATTTTGGTTTGAGATATTCCATTAATGTCTAAGAGGAGGTTTTGGTATAAGACTGCAACATTGCAAATTGCTGTCAATTTCATTAACAGTAGTTAGTTGCAGTAATTGTTGCTTCAATGAAGTTGCATGTTACTGTTTATCACTGGGAGGAGAATTTAAGGCTGCACACCTTTAATTTCAAACCCTAGTTCAGCCCTCAACTATTCCCCTCAAGTTCTTTTGTTTGGGCATGTCTGTGCAGTGTGTAACTGTGTGCATCCTCAAGTGTTGTTTTGTCATCACAGTTCATGGAGGTTTTTTCATTCATTCTTGTGTTTTTTGGTGTGCCTTTGAGTTTGAGAGCGAGAGAGAGAGCATGATGCTTTACCCTGCTTGGACCTTGTCATGTCACGGTGACCAGAAAGCAATTATCGTTGTATTGCCAGTTTGAGTAGGACCTCCGACACTTCTCTCTTCCTGCCGAGAGAAATGAAGTGAGTAAAAGGCAAGATGAGAGAGCCAAGAGAGAGGGCGAGTGAGAGAGAGAGAACAACGAGCCACAGAAAGAGGACTGATTATGAAAGACACACTCAGAGAGGAATGAAGAGTGAAAGTCCAATGAGAGCGAGTGAGCAAAACAAAGACTTGGAGAGAGAGAATGTCAGGCTGACATTGCTGGATAGTTTGAGTGCTCTCCAGGACCCCAGCCACTGTGCCCAGCTGCACTTCTCAGAAGGTGCAATTCTTTCAATACTGCAGACATAAACATTTTTACAAACACATACTTCTACAGGAAGATCCAGGTTCGACTTTTGAGGGTGGTTTCTTAAATTATATTTACTGTAATGCTATTTGTTTGAGCATTGCACCCTACACTATAAAAAGAGAACAGGTAACCCAACTTCAATGTATCAAGTTAAATGGTTGCAAGTAATCAAATTAAGTTTATGTAATTTAATTTACTATGTTTATTCACCTGTAAAGTTAAACAAATGCAAATAAAGTAAGTTGGACAAACCTCTTTCAATTACTTGTGACAAATTAATGGAGCTCCAACAATTCTTTATAGTTGGAGCTCCATTCTACTTTTTCAGTGTAATTAGATTTTCAGACAAAACCGAAACATTAAACATAATTCCCACAATAGTATACGCTAAAGACAGGTTACTAAAAATGCAGAGTCTTGTAAAATTATTAATATTTCTTGACCACAATTTGTCCTATTAAAATCAGAAGCTTACCGTATCTGATAGACCAACATGGCATATGATGCATTTGTTCACACAAATAAAAATCTGTATGTGTAGTATAAGAATGTATTTAGAACTTTTTAAATATAAATTCATTGCAACAAATTACCATCATTTGTCAGATTAGTGAATGGGCTGTCCTAGCCATTCTTAGAGGAAGACTTGATAGAGCATTGAAATAACTTCATACAGATTGTAGCTCCACATTAAAGCAGAACATAACTCCTAAGTATACAGTTTCTGCCTTCAGAAAAACTTGACCAGGAACTGATTTCAATTAAAAACCGTTCATGTCTGAGAGGATAATTTGAACTGAATTGCAACCTAAGTAAATTACTATTATGCTGTTGAGATTAATAAAAAATAATGAGGATAGTTACTAAATATGTAAATCCTAAAATAAGGAGTCGGCTCAGTAAGTAAATATGCTCTGCAAATGGCATTGCCCAGGATGATTGTGGCGTGCTTCATGTTATTCACTGTCCAGATCTGGAGCTCTTTCTCAGATGATATCCAATTCTGCCTGGAGCACCGGGAAGTTCTGTGCCACACTCTGACAAGCTGCTGGCCTCATTTAAATTTGAAATATAACATCAGAGCACAGTTTCAACATCAGCAGGAATGCTGTTTCAACAAATGTGTCTACTGGCCTGGAAAGCAGCTATATTAAAATAACTCAGATTCAACTACCAGGAGATTTGCCTGGGATCGTGTTGGCCTCTCATCGTCCAGTTAGTTTAAATATGCATTTATATTCATTTCTGTTCATCGTTTACTTTATCAATTTTATGTATTTCTTGGAAAGGTTCTGTCTTCCCACTGTATTATGACTGTAAGTAAAGTAATAGCATTACTTAGAAGCCATTGTAAAGTAAAATGTATTTATATCCTTACAGATTTCTTCTGCCTTTACTATTTTGTTACAATAAGTACATCTCAGTAACTTTTGAAAAGAACCTTTTAAGCCAATAAAAGTATATTTACACATTAATATACTTTTCATTAAGCCCACATTACTGTACTAAAATGTTTTTTATTGATCTGATGTAATACGCCATGTTTTATTTAATAAATGTGCAAGTCTAAGGAAATACTATGACGGAATACTTTGCCTGCCTATTTTCTCTCACATCTCTATTGTGTGAGAGATTGATGCCCTGAATTGATGTTCAGGGCATCAATTCAGCCCTGAACTGCTTTTCATCGCATTGAGTAAATTCAAATCTGTGGGTATTTTTCTTTGTGTGTGAACAGAGCTGCTCGAGGAGCTGTGCGAGGAGCTGCACGAGGAGCTGCGGCATTCCACTGTGGAGCTTCAGAAAGCGAAAGAAGAGAAAGAACACCTAACTCAGCTGCTGATGTAAGTCTCTACCGAATGTGGCAAAGCAAACAGCACTCTTGCAGAAACATGAAAACACATGTTTAAATGGAAACGCAGGTGGATGGTGGTATTTGGAAAATGCTGGGTGAAGAACAGGTCACTGCTAGGCTCAGTTCTCTTTATTTCCCTCAGCCAATCAGAACAATCTGTGGAGCCTTGCCGACACCACCCAAACTAGGAAATGCTTGCGTTCCTCATGCCGGAGCAACTAAGCTGCAACAACACAGGATTTGATGTATACACTCACTCAAAAGTCTAGCCAGGGATTTAAGGCATCAGGAAAAATACACCCCTGTGGCTCTTATATACCCAACTGATGAAACAACATTAGCTCAAAGAGTTTTAACAGCTTTGTGTTTTTTATCCCTAAATATGGTGGTCTTTAGACAACAGTATTCACAAATGAATAACTAAAGAGGTCATATGCTGCAAATATAGCCTCCATGGTTTGAATTGATGAATATTAATCAACATGACTACATTAAAAGAAACCTTGTAAATGCTAGATTGAGCCACAAGGGCTAATTTTCAACTGTAGTTCCCTGACAGGTTGATGGTAAAAAATAAAGTATAACAATTGACATACACATGAAAGAACATACAAAACATATAATTTACAGAAAATTACAAGAAATGATTAATGATGATACAAATGAGCAATTATTAATAGCAAGTCACACCCATTGAAAAAGAAAAAGGAGAATTAGCTCATTTTATATGACCTACATTCTTATTTGTGCATTTAAATTTGTGTATTCAATAACCACCTTCTGGTGAAGCAGGCAACATTATTTTTGATTATTCTACTATGTGCTGCATGACTCTGCTTTGAGTAATTCTGGTGTTTATGCTCGTTACTTTGGTCTGTGCTGCCTAACTTTTACTCTTGTTGCAATACACTGCAGTGCAGTGGAACCTCTTCTTTCAAACACATACAAATACAAATTCTTACAAATGCAAGTGGCACCTTAATGCCCAAAGCTTGATTTGTTTTTCTCTTTCACACAAATGTACTGGGTAGTTATAGCAAGCACTTCTCACCATCCTGACTTTGTTTTGCCAATAGCCTCCACATGGATGCTGAGAAGCCTCCACCAGCCTCTCGACCCGAGAGGTTGATGTGTGCAATCTCTTTGATTGCACACATCAAAGAGATGTGTGCAATGTGGGACAAAAGTGCAAACCTTTAGTGTGCACCAGCATCACCCTCAACAATCTATTGTCTCCCACTAAATAACTTGGTACAGAAATAATGTAATAGTACTTGTTTTAAGCACGGGCTAGAGAACCTCTGGGGGAACCATGACTGCTGCCAGACAGTCGAAACACGGTGACATAAGGAGCACCAGCAATGTCGAAATTTGTGGCCCTTAAATTGGGTGAGCACCCCTTGAAGTTAAGTAAAAAATAAAATAAAAAATCATTAGATTTTTTTTTTTTTTTTTTTTTTTTTTTTTTTTACAAAAAGTAATATTTTTCTTTCCAAAAAAAAAAAAATAACTATACTAATTTCCCTACCTCTTGTTTTTCTATTCACCTAAATGCTGAAATACAGTTTATTTTCAATTTTGTGTATGCTTAGGAGGAGATCATTTCTTTGTTTTGTTTTTGATTAAAAATTGTTACAAGACAAATTTTCAAGATACAAATTCCAAAATTAATTATATTCAGAGGTTCCACTGTAAATTAGATTCTTTGGTAAGAATTAAAAAACAAGATAAGAGGTGACCCCACTAACTAAAATTGAAACTTTGATGATGGAGGTTTGAACAAAACCCATCCACAAAATCTCCAGACATTGGCCTCCGTCCCAATATTAGAGATAAAATGAGCTCCCCAAAAGGAAAAATCATAACTTATCTGCAGCTTTTTTATAGTGACATTTTTGTTGATCAATACTGGATCGTTATCACCACCTAGAGTTGGATTTAATATTTAGTTCTAGCTGGCTTGGCATCACCTGTAATATGCTGAAATAATTATGGAAGTTTCCCCTGTTAAACTTGCAGAAACAGTAGCATTCCTGTGCATAGTTCACAGAACAGTTAGATCACCTTAAACTTTTATGGTCAGATTAACTTCAGATGTGGATTATGACCCTCATCAGACACAGATTTATGCCTTGTACAGCTCATGAATAGAAGACTGCTTTCCTACTAAAGTGGGATCTTTTGCCATTCTATTAAACCTCTGAATCTCAAGACAACTATTTACATTTTTGTCTTATTGATAGGTTAAAGACTTTGTTGTAATATTGATCAATATGTTTTTTGTTTTTTTTTTGCTTTCACTAACGTGTTTGTGATAATCTCTAAGTTTATCTGGTGTTTAACTCACCCAGAGCCAGACAACAAAGAAAACTGTGATATATTGTTGACCTTAAATTTCAAAGATACTTCTCTATAGACAGTAAAGGCTTCACAATATCCTGATATAGAACAACAATAAGGCACAGCAGAGTGAATACATTTTGTCGCTAATCTGTCATTTTTGAATGTTTCTGGGCAGCACATTTCAAGTGTTTATTTATTTGCCTGGGTTATAGTGTTATTTTATGCAGCAGCAAGTCCTTCAAGCCTTGTCTTGATGGCATCATTTATAACATTTGAAAAATGAACCTTTTTAAAAGTGTGTGCATCCTCACGGGGATACACAAACACTCCTCGACACATGAAGGGAGTAAATGTTAAAAGCACGAGTCTCCCAGATAACCAGCACTTTAAAGATCTTCATGACCTGAGTACACAGATGAAGAACATTTTTTTCACTTAATGTTTCCTAATTTTCCAAAGAGTACCAGTGGTCTACAAAAATGTAAAAAGGTGTTTGTACTTAGTGTTTGCAAGGAATGATAATTACTCATGGCATGTAATTAAGTCTACATAGCTTTATTGTGTTCTGTAAATACTCATAAACTTTCACTTGCTTAGACGAAGAGCAAGAAGCAGACAAAAAAGAGAATGGTATCTAAACCGGTAAAATGGCAATTTAAGAATACAGAACCCTTGTTTTAGAAAATGACATTTTGATCCTTATTGCAGGTCTTTTCACATTTAAAAAACATCTACAACTTGTTTGTTTTTTAGTTCAATAACACAACATAATGTTGCATGGAGGAATAGAGGAAAATTATCTGAAAAAATTTATCTTTGTCACCTTGTTTATTTATTTATTTATTTATTTATTTTTGCAATAACATAACATTCTTTGCTTTTTGACATTTGATTGCTTAGTCTTATGATCCACTAAATGAGCCTCTAGAGGCTCATTTAGTAGAATAAACTACTTGCATTACTTTTAAACCTATATTTTTGTTTGGGTTGAGTTTTATTTTAGCCTAATTAAGTAGATTTGAATCAAAAAGTAGGTTACTGTCTCTGCAGAACCGACCTCCTGGTCATTTGTGTGACACAGTTTGTACAGTTTTTCTGACACAAATTCAGTTTCCTGCAATCTGCTGTGGAACCTGAACATCCGTCTAACACAGGGATCAGTCTGGATGGACGGATGGAAAGCTTGCAATCTCACGCAACCCACACAGCCATATGGACATACGTATACTTTGGGGAAAGTGTACATAAGTATACTTTCTCCATATGTATATATGGCCTTGTTCCATAATAGATTCTGTGCAAAAGAGAATGATGCACATGAGCTAAAGTCTTAGACTTTATTAAGTTATAAGAAGTTTGTGTGGGTTTGTGATAATTAATTTAGAGAGAAAAAAGGGACTCACACTCAGACCAGGACTATTCCACTGTGCAACTTGTTTCACCATCAGGACGCTTACAATATATATGTATAGATATGACGTGTTAGATGTTTTCTGTGGAATTGATGAGGGGAGAAGGTAAAATGTAAGATAATTAAGGTGGAAAAATGTAACTTGCTGACAGCATAAACTAAAATGCTGATGCGGATCTCTGGATAACTTGAAATTTACCAAAGATGTATCTTTGGATTAATTCTGCCTTCGAAAACTGCCTTAGATTTTTGTTTAGGACCAGCACACAGAAAATATAAGATATTGGTTTATGAAGTAGGAACTTTTTCTTTGTCCTTTGGTCCAAACACAATTACCTGAAACAGTATTGCAGTGTCATGAGACAAATTTAATGAGTTATATCAAAACAGAGAATGCTAGCATTAGCCTTGCACTTCAGCAAAGTTCTCTGCATTAAAACTTTGTTTACAGAAGCAAGATATGTATTTAATATATGCACAATAATATATGCAAATGTTTTTAAACACAAATGATGGCTTTTCCTGTATTAGGTGAAATGTTTTTGTAACATTGTTTCAGCTTTCTTAACTTGTTTAACCCCAGTTTGGGGCAGACTATGAAGTGTTAACATTAAGTGGCATCAAAGGTCTTTACATAGCCAGATCTGCCTGCTTTTCATTAGTATTTATACATATTACTAAATGTATATTTAGTGATAGGTGCAGCATTATATTAAACTAAATAAAATGTCTCTTTTATTTATGATCAACCTTTTTCTTTCCATTTCTCCCATGCATATAACCTTTTTATATGCTTGGGTGTCTGCGTGTGTGTGTGTGTGAGAGAGTATGCATATCATGTTTCTTCTTAGTCCCACCCTGTACCATATAAGCTGCAGAGCATCCCAAGCCTTGGATTCTTCGGTTTGACATTCGTGAACAAAAAGTTTGTTTGTGTGTAAGCGTTGCCATAACAGCTTCCCAACCTTTAACCCCACCCCTCACCCACCACCTCCATCGACTGAGTCTTCAGCACCTGTTATCTTTTTGTGGCGCCAGTCCGTTGCTTTGGAAACACACACGCACACACTTTTATTCTGTGGCGAGAACAGAGCAAGGCTGTGGAATTTATCTGATCCAAGCACGCTGTCTAAGGAATGTTCAAGTGCAAACTATTGACACTCACATCCACTTACACACTCTTCAAGACTTCGGTGTATCATTTCTTTTGTCAATTTTCTTCTAATACTTAAAAAAAATCTTGTGTACTTACAAAAGCTTTTAAGAAATGACGTATATCTCATATCACTGGGAGTATTTCTAGGCTTGATGGGCAACTATGAATGTTCCAGACTTGACAGGAGTTTCCCAGCGGAGCGTTCCAAACATGTAACTTCTGGCTGACGTGTGTGTTAATGATGATAGGAAGGTTCCAGCTGCGCTCTGATTGGCAGGAATCACTGAGCGGATCCTTTCATCACTGGATGAACACATGGCAGATGTGGGCTCAGTTTAAAGGATGGATTAGAGGCAAAGGAGGAATAGATGAAAGAAAGCATAGATGCCCTGAACAAGGGAGGATGGATGAAAGAGTGCGAGGTGGAATGATTGAAGGTCAAGAGAGAAAGAGCAAAGGAGAGATGTGATTGATGTGAAACGGCTTGTTTTCATAAGACTGCTCCACGCTGACTGTCTCTCCCTTTCTGTTTGCGTGAGCGTGTGTGTGTGTGTGCACATGTATACATTAAAGTGTGAGTGTGTGAGTATCTGCAGTAATTGATCTCAGGGTGCAACTGAAGGCCTTTTCTCCTCCTTATCTTCTCTGCCTCACACATATACACACAAACATAAAGACGTTTTTTTTATTTCCTTCGTGACGGTTTATCTCGGTTAGATTTAATCAGTCACAGCCCTTCAGAAAATTCTTTTTTTAGCCTGTTTTGTTGTATTGAATTCAAAGAAAATCAAAACCGTCTTGTTTCTCTTCATCTATTATAAAGTAAACACAAAATCTCAAAGAAATTTTGTTTTGATGAGTAGGTTTTTTCCCCCGTTCATGAGACTTTCTTTGTATTTCGTTGACCGTATTTTTATATAGAGTGCTTGGATCTGCCACAGTTTTAAACAGCACTGTCACCTGAATTTTCTCTGCTCTAGAATCAGCAGAGGCACATCGCCCTGTTAATCTCAGTTTTTTTTTTATTCTGCGGTGCATTCTTCGACTGTTGATGCGTCTACTTACACTAGAAACAAATATGTTCCTAAGACTACACAAAGGTTACTGGTTCCTTTTAGAATCTGTCATCAATAACGGGATTTTCTTTAAAAGGGTGGTATTATGTAAAATCAACTTTTTTGATGTTCTAATGTTATTCCCTCTTCAAAAACATACTTGATAAAAACATTGTTAATTGTTAGTAGAGGCACAATATTGTGATGACTTCTTGAAGGTAGAGTTTCAGAAAGAGCAGGAGTTTTTTAAAGTGACTGAGGCCCAATTGCAAGGCATTTAAATTAAAATGTAAATTTTCTTTTAAGTCATTTTTTTATGTAGATAGCATTTTTTAGCAAGTGTAGTTAACAGAGATACCTGGAAACACATAATACTACCCCTGTAAAGTCAGCTGGATTTTGTGCGTATTCATTCAGTTTTCAGTCTGTAACTGCATGTTATTACATCTTGAATGTCTTATATAGAAAATCATAAGTTGTTCTCACAGTTTAAAGCTGCAGTAAGTATAATTTTTACAAAAATGTTGTTTTCCATATTTGTTAAAACTGTCACCATATCATGACAGTTTGTTATGAGATGGTTAATCTGTGAAAAAAAACATTCTCTTCCACCTTCTCCTAGTGTGGTCTACAAAAATGCAGCTCCCTGTCAAAAACAATCAATCAGGAAAACTATTTAACCACCGTTATCCATGGCTACGCTAACTAGTCTTAGCATTTGTGGCAGGCTATGTTGTGATGAATCGGCTGTAGTGTAGTAAGAGCAAGAGGAAGGGGAGTGATGTGAGTGGAGCGTACACGAGAGTGATTGATAGCGCTAAAATCCTCCTCTTGCCTCTGATTGGTTGTAGAAACAACCAATGAGACTGAGGCCCAATTGCAAGGCATTTACATTGAAATTTAAAATTTCTTTTAAGTCATTTTTTATGTAGATAGCATTTTTTAGCAAGTGTAGTTAACAGAGACTGTGTGATTTATTTCAGCAGTTAGTACTGGAAGCACTGGGAGAAAGCAGAGCTAAACTTTTTTCACAGATTGTCTCATACTGTCACGACATAATGATCAATTCAACAAATATGTAAAAAACAAACATATTTTTTAATAAAAGTGCAACTCTTTTGAATCCACCAAAAAACTGAAGACAGTTATCAGAAAAATCTGTGAAATTGGAAGTGAAAACAGGCTGTCTGCCTGTGAGCTTAGACATGCTGGTCCTCTCACTCTGTATCCTCATTGCGTGCGGCTGCAAGGTCACAGGGCTAGACAGCCAGTAACACACACACACACACAAACGCATACACACAAACTGACCATGCTGTCAGAGAGGGAATTAGGTTGAGAAGCTGACCGGGTTAATGGGGTTAGGGTAAAGTGTGTTTGTGGGTGTGCGTGTGTGTGTCTGAGAGCATATGTGAAAGTGTTTGTTGGTCTATGTGCACTTGCTGTCAGTCCATGTAGATTTGAACTTATAAATGATTTTCAGTGTCCCTTCTGAAAAGTCAAGGTGCAACTACAGAAAGAAATATATATATATATATATATATATATATATATATAT
>CAEFZX010028555.1:0-63395 GCA_903066825.1 Alfaro cultratus
CACAGAGACAGACAGGACAAACAACCATCCACACACACACTCACACCTAGGGAGAATTTAGAGAGACCAATTAACCTGACAGTCATGTTTTTGGACTGTGGGAGGAAGCCGGAACACCCGGAGAGAACCCACGCATGCACAAGGAGAACATGCAAACTCTGTGAAGAAAGACCCCGGGCTGGGAATCGAACCCAGGACCTTCTTGCTGCAAGGCATTAGTGCTACCAACTGTGTATTATATCATATCATATTATATTATATTATAATTTAAGAAAACTCAAGATTCTCGGTATTCTGTTCGTTACCCATTTTAAAAAAAAACAACAAAAAAAACATTTCACCATGAATTTGTGGTACGTATTTAAAGATGAGGTTTTAAATGACTTTGGATTTGTTTATTTAGATCCATCGATCTGAGTAAACAGATCGATGGATAAACAGATGCATGGACAAACAGATATATTGATGGATAAGTAAACAAGCACATGGAAGGGTTGACAAATGAATGGACGGTTTGATAAACAGATGAATAAAGAGAATGGTATATGGACTAATGTCTGCAGCAAAAATCTATTTTTGCTGCAGACATTATAAAAAAATGTCTGCAGTATTATAAAAAATGTGTTGTTTTTTTTATTCGCACTTATATTCACCTGGCGAATACTTACATTTTACTCCAGATTCATTAGACTGCAAACTAAGCAATGATTTTTACAGAAAGTTTATTTTTATGGTCTCTTTTAAATGTCATAAGTGTGAAGGTGGCTACATTGTTAGATACTCACCATAGTTCTTGGAAGGGATGGACTTAAAAACGGCAATAAGCTCTGCATGATAGCCCACTTCCACCTTGAAACGATCCTCTGCATGAGGCACACACTTCCCTCTCACAGAGATGGCAGCCTTCTTTGTAGCAGCCGATGTGGTGCAGCTTGGAGGAGGCTGCGCTGCAGATATGCTGGGTGGCTTGTAGAATGAACCAGCTGCACTTCCAGATGTGACAGAAATGGCCTGAACTGGCTTCACACCAACACTTCCTCCACCAGATGACCCAAGGCTTTGCAAGTGCTGATTTGTCTGAGGAGGAGGAGCAGTAGCCTGAAAATATAACTTATTGGTTTAAGAAAAAACAAAACTTCTTGCAGGTCAGATCTTCAAGCAAATTTCTCACCTGTCTGGAGGAGTTATTCGTAGTATTTTTGTTGACTTGATTGCTGGTACCAGGTAGCAGCTGTTGGTTTGGTCTGTGGATCTGATTACTGCTTATCTGTGAGTCTTTTTTAAAAGGTGGGACAAACCGTGGTGGTACAGACAAAGGAGGATTTCTGTGATTTTCGCTCTGCTTGGGGAAATCTGTCTGCACTGAAGCACCATTAAATCCCGCTGAAGTCTGCTGTCCGAGCCTTTGGGCTCTACGCTCCAAAGCTTTCCGTCTGTTCTCCTCAATCTTCCGCTCCTGCTCTGCAGTCAGCTGGTTGGACATGGTGAAAGATTTTTTTATTAACAGAAATTTGAGCTCACCTTAACACGCAGTTACCAGTAAAAGGGTTATCCATGGAGAAAACACAGGGCCAAGCGTTTAGCTTAAAGGCTGTAAACAGACGGTAGCCAACATCTAATTAGGCTAATGTGTCGTCAACGGCCAGATATTATCACTCCGGTTTAACTGACAATTGAGTTTGTTCAGCTTTTATGACCATCATCATCGTCAAAACTACTGAATATCCTCATAAAAACAAGCCGGACCAGCTGCTAACTTTTGAGCTAGTTTAGGATCTGCCGCGCAGGAAGTGACGAATGACAACAAGCGGTTCACGTGTAAGTGGCAGTTGCTAGGAGTGATGGGAGGCACGATAGTTTTGAAAGACTCAAGTGTTTTGGCTGTGTTCCTTTAAAAGAAACGGATTTTAAATTTTCCAATTACTTGCTTCAGCATCTATCACTGAGATACAAATATTTTAGCATAACTTGGGAATTTCTTTTTTGATAAGCACTTTTCATATTCACTATTTTTTTTATATAAAAGGCGTTTTTCAACATTGTTTTCAGTAAAAAAAAAAAACAAAAAAAAATAAAATAAATAAAAATGTTGCCATTGTTTAAAGTTCTAATTAAATTTTAAAACAAACAACTTGTTTTTCCTCCCCGAAGCTTTTGCCTTTGGGTTTATTTCTCTTGAGAGTCCAGTAGTTTAATGTCTTATGAAGACAGTAAAAATACTCAGATTTGCACATTACATTTTATTTAATTATATGTTCTTTATTGAAGATTTGTATTACATTCTATTTCTATTTTGTGGTTTTGATCGCATGTTGGATCAGTTGTCTGTTATGAATTATGACAGAAAATGACTAATTAAACTGAAACAACTCAACTAAGTAACTTCTAGAAGAATATATTAGAGACATATAAAAAATTTCTTTAAATTGCTAGTAGTCAAAACACAAAACAGCCCTGTTTCTGGCTAAAAATTGATGAATGACCAAGATGTTGCATAGTATCATTTTTTTTCTTTTTTTAGTTGGGTTTGAACATTACATATTTTGACTTTTTTCTTCTCTGGTTTTGCATTCTGTGCACCTGAAAGGAGTTTTGCTCTTCCTTCTTAAATTTCAATGGTCACAATGTATAGATTTTTTTACAACTGGTAGCAGCTGATTAGCCTCTCAGAAGCTCAAATAACCCCAAATTCTAGAGGAGATTAAAAGTGCATAAAACACTATATTAAGTAACATAACCTTTTTATCACTGCTTTAAACTAAGTCTGACTCAACTTCAGGTCAGTTAGTATTCTGAAGATAATTTCTATTTGCTATATGCAGGAATAATTATATTTTTGAAGGATTTTTATAAACTTCAGATGTAGGATTTCATACAGACATTTCCTTATTTGGTACCAGTGTGTTTTGTTGTTGTTTTTTTTAATAGAATGCCTGGGGTCAAATGTTTTGGGTTTCCTTCTTCAACCTTCTGCAATAGTTTGCTGTAATTTTGGCCCATTCCTCTTGACAAAACAGGTGTAACTGAGTTACGTTTGTAGGTCACTGTGCTGCCTATAAGTAAAATCTGAAGAACCCAGGGATGATATTGCACAGTGCTTAAAAATATTAAGGCAGAGTAAATAAAATTATAACTTTTGCATAGATGGGTGATCATAAAAACTGAATACTTGTGGAGTTATTGTCTGATTTGTTTCTAGGTTTAAAATAATCAGCAATTGAGGTTATTTTCAGCTTGTATTTAATCAGGGACCACTTTAGACTCGAGATGTTATGTAAGAGCAATCAGTTGCACTCTCCCACCAGAGCAGAAAACCAGCATGAGTAAGCTCTCTGTGTGGCAGTTTACTGTTGGTCCTTCATTAATGTTCACAGCCTGATGACTGTTATATTTAATTCTCCCACAGAGTTTTACAGAATGGTACAGTACAGCCACAGGTGTTAATTTCTCCCCCTCTGTGTCCCCCTGGCCTCTTCAGCACTCCTCGCAATGCAAACTTTTTGAATTAACCAATTTCCGCTCTTTGCAAAAAGTGAAGGTCGCAAGTTACACCAAAACGCCTTTTTGGGAACAATTTCTAGGTTGTTCTAAAAACAATGTACAATCTTCACTTGAGTTCAGTTCTTCAAGTGACGTACCTGAACTAAATTTACTAAATTACAAAACACAAATCCAAAACTTGTCACCAATTTTAGACCAATTTATTTAAGGATGGCCTTATAACAGTAACAAGGTCTCAGGTTCTGATTCATTCTTTATATGATCGTTATATGACTCTAAACTTTTGTGGTTTTGTATCCTGTTAGGTGGTGATAACATGCCCAGAATTGGTGTCAGCTCTCTTCTCATAACAGCAACCTACTTACTTTAACATGGTAAAAAGAACGAATCCTTGTTCACACTATCATATCCAAGCATTCCAGATCTCCTGCAGGGAGATGCGTCATTTAAGACATTTCGTAGAAGCATTTTGTAGATTTCCGTGCCAAGCATTTGGCTCAGAAACTGCTGACATTTAGAACCTTGCTGACTGAATGTTTAGCAGGACTTCAGTTACTACATTGTGAGCGTGCATTAGGTACTAGGTACAAGTTTGTGATATTTTCACATTTTCCACACCAGATGGTCGAAAGGAACTTTCACTTTCCATACAGTAGTTCAGAATACTTTCTGTTTTTGTGTTTTTCTGAATATCAACAGCAGAAACTTTCTATTACAATATCCAAAGAGTAGATCTCTTTGACATCAAGGAGGGGGATTGTATTAAAATCCAATAGTTATACTTTACTGATAGAAGTTAGTTTGTAACTTTTTGATATTTAAGTATAACACACAGTTTCAGTGGCTTTGTGGCATTTGTGACTCAGATTAAGACAGAAAAACTTGTAAAAACCTGCCTTTCACAAAATGAAACATTATTGACTACGGCATGCAGACTTTGAAAGAAAGACGGCATACTGAAAGAAACAATGGCATGGCAGTGTAAACACTACTGACTGAGATATGTGGTCTACTATATTCAATTAAAAATGAATCCATTCATTGAAATCTTGTGCTTGTTGATCACCTTTTACACAATAAAAAATCAAATATGAATTTTTTTTTTGACTAAGAATCTTTTGCACAGCAGAAAACCAGACAAACTTCTGATTACATAGTTTTTTGCAAAAGTGTCAACTTTTTGTGTTATTATTTGTCATGTCATAACCACAAACTGCATTGTATTTTTGAGGTCTATTGGGGAAGGTGTGTATGTGTGTGTGTTTTCGGGTTTGGGGGTGGGGGGTATAATTGTGAAATGGAAAGAGAACTAGATATGGTTTTAATTTTTTTCCAAAAACAAAACTTTGAGACGTTTTTGCATTTAGCGTCCTTTGCTCCAATAAACAGCACTCAGTGCAGCAAATTGTCTTTCAAAGTAAGTAAAGAGTTGCTAAAATAAGTGCAGGGTTACGTAATAAAAATATTACACATACTAGGTCATCTTTAACAATCAAATAGACTGAGAAGTTTTGGTCCCGTGTTTTGTAATTGTTTCCCCAGTGCTCCCCTTGTTGTAGGATTATAGTCTCTCTTGGATTTTACATTTTATATATAATTTTGCTCTGCTTAGATGGTTTTTCTGTTTTCTGAGAACCAGTTTATTATTTCTCAGCTGTTCTTCTCAGTCCATCTTATAGTCAAGGGGTCTTAAGGTCCAGCATGCTGCAACCTTTAAATGCATTTCTGGTCCAAAGCCAGAATCAAATTACTGAATTACCTTCTCAGAAGTCAATCACGTTCTACAGAGTCCAGCTACGTAATTTCTTGAGTATTTGATTAAGATGTGTTGACACGGAAACATATGTAAACATTGTAGCCCACCAGCCCTTGAAGACTGGAGTTTGTCATCCCTTTCCTGTCTCTCTGCTTTCCCTCACACCTGCTGTCTGTTTATGGATTCAAGTAATCAATTTCTTAGCATTTCAGCCACTCTGTTCAACCATTCCCTTGTCAGATCTTTCTGTTGTCATGCCTGTTGTCTTCTGTTCATCATGCAGGTTGTTCTTTGTTTTAGCCATGACTCCAATTAATTTTGCAAGTTTAATTAAACACTCTTTACCATGGCCTGTCTGCCTGGTTTGGCCTGTGTCCTGCCTCCTCACTGGGATGTTTAATTGAGCACTGTTCAGTTTATCACCTGATAACAGAAATAGTAGCACAACTACATACCTACCAAGACATGGTTGTCTGCCTAAACTGACAGGCCAGACAAGGTGAACATTACTCTGAGAAGCAGCCAAGAGGTCAATGGTAACCAAGGAAGAGATAGAGATCCACAGCTCCCTAAGCAAATCTGGCATGGGAATAAACTCTGCATATCACTTTAAACACCATCCACAATGTGAAGCATGGTGGTGGCAGCAGCATCCCGATGGGATGCATTTCATCAGCAGGTGAGGAATCTTTGGTTGACGTTTATAGGAAGACAGATGTAGCTAAATACAGGTCAGTCCTGGAAGACAATCTGTTAAAAGGTGCAAAAGAGTTGAGACTGGGGAAAAAGTTGACCATTCAGGTCTGTCTGTCTGTCAGACAAAACTGCAACAAGGTTCATGAAATTTTGTGTATGTAATGTGGCAAACAGGAGGAATGGATATGTTCTTGCAAGACACCAAAAATCAAAAAAGAGCATTTTGAGGATGGAGACCGACTGGAAAGCCAAACAGATATCAGGCCTTAAAGCCAAAAATGAATTCCAGCACCTTTCTGTCAGTCAGTCTGTTGCAGCGTTGCAGTGTTTTTCTGTTATTGCCGAAATCTCCTTGTTTATTTCCTCTTCTCCTGCCTGGTTGCCACCCGCTGGTTACACTCTTCATCTGTCATCCCAGAGCCCATCAGACTGGAGCTCAGGTGTCAGCTCCCATCAGGTGTCTGTAAACATCCCAAATGCACAAAGTAGAGGAAACCGGCTACACATCCATTTTTAATGGCACATAGACCATGAAGGTAATGAGATCTAGAGAGGTAATTATTTTAGATTGGTAAGATTGCTAAGTAAAACTGTTCTATTTTGTAATTAATCCAGCTAATGGTCGATTTTGTTTGATATTAGCAGTTGTAGATGGATTACATCTAATTCTCTTAGTATAATCAGATTGCCTAAAATCAAGGAATTGCATGTATATTACCTTTTCTAAAAAAAAATCAAAAGCCACCAATAAACATACATCCATGTCTGTCAAAGCACTCTAATTCAGCCCTTGTATGTACAGAAATCCCCTTGTTTAAAAAAAGCTATAATATGCAGAAAACAAGTCCAGGCTAATTATGCATTTTCCTGTATTTTCTGCACAGTTGTAGTAACGAGTTGGCTGCTTGCATCACTGTGCGGCGGTGACGTGCGGCGTCTGGGAGCTGTCCCAGGAATAATGGTGCTGAAGCTGCAGCACCCATCCAGCAGCCAATGATCACAGGAGGACCGGGGGCTCTGTGCGGACGCTTTTCACCCGGAGCAGGACGGTCCGACAGCCCGGGTGGATTTTTTCACCGCTTTATACCGGATGGATTTAAACCCCCTCTGGTTCAGTCCTCGGATGCGGAGAGATTTGATGATTTGGGAATGTAAATACTTCCCGGTGAGACGTGCAGCTGAGACCTGCAGTCTGGATGAAAATCTGTGAGGGAAACAGAGAAATTGCGGATCGTGTTGTTTGAAATCGGTGTATATTTCCTCAGGTAAGGAATCGGCTTCCCATATATGGCAAACCATCGGTTGACTTAATTTGGTCAGAAAGCCTTGCAAGACATCCACATCATTCTGCGCTCTGCTGGATTAAATCGCAATGGCTTTCAATGTGAGAAAATTTTAATTCAAAGATCAAGTGCTTAGTGTTTTTGTTTCCGATTCTTTTTCAAAGGCAGATTGTGAGTCAGGAGGGATAAGCCTGTCCATACAGTTCGTGTTGTAACAGACAGTTTTAATTATGAGGCCATGAAAGGAGGTGAAAATGTAGCTTTATGAAATAAATTCATATTTCCATGTGTCTAATATTTAAATTTCCTCTTTTAGATGTTTCATTCTCATGGACCTAATGGCTTCAGACACTTGTTTGCATCGATGGGATTTATTTCCATTTTCTGTTTACATCTTCGTGGGAAGACAATAAAAGTCCAACCTTTGGAATAGTGATCCGATTCAGAATAACATAAACTAAAAGAGCTCATTTAAACCCCGACAACCCGCGTTTCATCCAACCACCTATGCAGAGGTGTTTGCTTATGCCGGGGACACAAACAGCACTCGTCTTCCAGCACCTCGGCTCGGTGCTGTGATCTTCTGGCCGGACACAGCCCGATGCAGCGCAGCCGGGGCATGCTGAAGAGCCGCTGCTGCGTCCTGCTTGGTGACCTGAGGGTGCTCCTTCTCGGGCCACGGGCACCGCCGACACCGCTGCCTCCGCTGACCCCCATGAGCGGCCAAGCTTCGGAAAGCCATGAGGCGAGCGTCCCCGTCACCGTCCCCGACAACAACAACACCCTAACGAGGAGCCACCAGCAGCAGCAGAACGGAGGCGACCGGACTGTGCCGTCTGCGGCCGGAGCCGCCGGGGCCCCGGGCGGAGAGCGGCCGGTTGGGGGCTGGGTGGACGCCGCCGAGCTGTCCGCGGCTCTTCGCGGCTGTAGCAGCTCTTCTGATGACTGCTCAAAGGGGAAGCTGGAGGAGAGGTTCTCTCTTACCAGCTACACGGAGAGTGGCTTCAGGACGCCTGTCTGCAGGATCTGCTTCCAGGGACCAGAGCATGTAAGTCCTGGGAAATATGCTCCTCTTGATCAAAGCAGGATTAACACCCTCTTTTGGCGCCTGTAGGCCATAATACTCGGGGATCCGGCTTAATTACATGCAAATATCATGACAAATGGATACATCTGAAGTCTTCCATACAGTCCTGTAGCAAAAATATTTCTTCTATTTCTCCCCTTTACTTGCACTTGTTTCAAATAATCAAAATATAGATTTGTCTTGCTCTGTGTTTAAATTCCCTTTTTCGTAAAGGTGAGTTCACTAGATTTCACTCGCCGCACCCATCTCTGATTACTGTCAGACTTGAATCAATCAGTTCCCAAATTGGACCTGTCTGACGACATGAAGCAGGCATCACAGCATGTGTCTAAAGAATTTGCAAAACCAATTGGTCTTTATTAAAAGACTTGTTGCTATTGCAAAAGCTTGAAAGCATAATTAGTTAATTGGTTTAGATTTTTATTTTTTGAAACTTTTAGGCCTATTCATGTGAATAGAATGACTACATTCTTGTTCATGCAATGAATTCTTGCAAAAATGAGAATTCATTAAATTAATTGAATTCTCGTTTTTGCAGGTCAGGTCACTGCCGTAGCGCCCTAGACAGTAATCCTGGGTGTGATAGTGAAAATGAACTCTTTCTAAAACAATGTGGATAATCTCAGTTGGTTCCCAATTACCTTTGTTCCCTTTGATGAAATAAAATCACCAAAATGTTCATTTTGTATTTTCTCAGATTAACTTTGATGATCTAAAGCATATTGAATCTTTAAGGGGGATAAATACTTTCTAAGAACTAATTTTAATCTGTCTGCCTTGGGTTTCTCAGGAATTAGTGTCACAAATATTTCCACAGCATAAAAGCATAAAAATACATACTTGCTGGTTTGATAACGCTTACATAATATTTATGTGACTATTAAGTCACACTTGTATTAGGAGCCAGAACCGATGCTGTTCAGCTTCATGAAGAAGTGTCCCATTTCTCGGAGGAATATTGTCACCTGAATTAAGTGCTGGGAGACAGAGAAGAGGAAAAGGGATTAGTAGAGCCCTAAAATGGCTTTCAGCCTAAGTCTAGATAACACTTTGACCTTTAACTTTCATTAACTCTACAGTTTTAAAGATGTCCAAGTTGTTTGCTTTGTGTTTGGGGAAAGCAAACAGACATGGCTAGCCCTAAATCTTTGCATTTAGTATTGTACATGTGCAAAAAAAACATGTAACATAAAATGTTTCTCCACATAAACATAAACAGTTAGAAATAGGCTGTGGTGTTTAGAAGTGCCAAGAACATATCTCCCACATCATCACACCTCCACCGCCATTGTGAGGCAGGGTGTATCCATGCTTCCAGATTGTTCATGGTGCAGGTGAAATCAAGACTCATTGAACCAGTAAATAGTTTTCCAATCTGTTACTGTCCTATTTTGTTGAGCCTGTGGGAATTAGCCTCAGTTTCCTGATCTTGTCAGATGGGGGACCCTTTGCAGTCCAAGGTTTGATGATGGTTGTGTGTGAAAACCTCTGGACCAGTTTCAGAATCAGTCAGATCCACTCGCCTGACACCAACAACCATCAAATATCCAGGGACACTTCAATGCATTTTTTTCCTATTCTGATTCTTGGTTTGAACATCAACTCATAGTTATCCATGTCTAGATCCCTAAATGTTGAGGTGCTGTAAAATTGTTTTTTTTTTGTTTTGTTTTTGTTTGTTTTTTTGCTATTTTTATTGAGCAAGCAGTTGGAAAACTGTTCATAATAAAGTAGATGGTAGGACTTTAGTGCCAATTCACAACAAATATCATCTCAACATAAACTTTTTTATATACAGTTCAGTTCAGCCAAAATTTATTTGAAATTCAGATTATTTCATGAAACAATGTCATTGTTTTCTAGTTTGACTGGGTTATTAATGTCTCTTTACATCTTGCACTGATAGTTTGTGTTTCAAGCATTTTGCACTGCTATTTTGGGAGTTAGGAGCCAAACGATGTGAAGATCACTGCTGTAGCAGACCAGAAAATCCACATTATCATCTCAAGATGAGCAGAGTTCAAAGAAGGGTGAAAATGTTTGCGAGATTGACACCTTTGTAGAAGAAACCACATATCTAATTAAACTGCATCACTGAATCACATTGCAGAGATGCAATTAAGAGCACAACAAAGCACAGCTGTTGCAATAAATACAGGTCTGTGCAGAAGCAGCTTAATGCTTTTTTTTAACTTTTGGAGGCTATTTATTTTTTTCTAGCCTTGGGTCTGACACTGAAGTCTCCTCATTTGGCTCCACTGGCTAAGAAACAGTAGCACACACTTCCGTGATCGCAATGCTACTCAGTGTTCTTAGATTTGTCACTAACTTGTTTTACAGAAGCTATTCATGAAATGAATAAAATATATTCAGTGGCTAGAAACCTCCCCACATCGTTTTAACTTCACACGGGTTGGGATGTTCAGAGGATTCAGGTTTTTGTTTTTTTTCTCGAGGTTTCGGGTTTACAGCTGCAACTTCGTTTCCAAAATAAAAAGAATAAAATTTACTTTTAGTATCTTATTAAAGCAGCCACATGGCTCACAGTTTGCACTTTTCCCTCTTCTTATCCCACTGCATGGCTTGTAAAGATAGCTGCTGCTGCTGCTGGTGCCGGAGGGATAATGAAAGACCTTGTCCTGCCGGCTGACAAGTGTGGAGGATACGCAGAGATGCAGAAACAACTCATTACAGTTAGACACATCAAAGCGTTACCTGCATGACAAAATCAAATAATACCTCTGCCTCGGCTCCTCATGTCCGCCACCCGCAACAGACAAATATTGATAATAATAATAAATGTAACATGATGTTTGACAGCAGAAGGAAAGAGCATTCGGGTTAATCATGTTGCAGTTCTACACATTTGGAGCTGATGATAATTGCACGCATCATCCAACAGAGCAGGGAAAAAAAATGAGAGGAGGTGCCTCAAATAAAACATAAGACTAGAAATTATAATTCCTGCAGAAATGGGTTAGCTGATCTGTTTAAGAGCCTGAGCTGAGCATTAGGAATATTAGAATAGCAAATGGTGTAAAAAGAATATGCGGAAGAAGTCCCGTCAAAAACTGTGTCAGAAACATGGCCAAAGCAGTAGGTTAAAAGTAAGGATGCATAATTTACATCTCAGAAAACCATAACTGATTTTCACACGTACTCTATGGAAAAATTGATGTGATTTTCCTGCTTGAAGGGCATGCAGGAATTAGTTACACTATGTGAAAGAGGACAAATTTACCTGCGTTTTTATGTATAAATTATTACAGTTTTATTAGAGAAATACCAGTGGGAAGAATATGTATGTAAAAAAAAATGGCCTTGCTTTTGAGCAGAGTGGACAATGTCCCTCAGTTTCAGGCTGGAAAAAGCAGCATCTGATCAAAATGCCATAAAACCTTATTTCATAGCAACACATATTTCATGAAATATGTGTTGCTATGAATTTTATAAAATCAGTAAAACACAATAAAAACTGAAATATGTGGTAATAACTGCTTTCATCCATTTAAACTTTATTAATGCATATTGCTGAATGTAAGAGGAATATAAATACATTTCAAAGAGCACAATCGTATAGTGATTTAAAGGTTTACAGGAGTTATTTATGTGGAAGCTTTGTTTCAAAAAGTGGAATATTTTAAAAACCTATTAAAGTTATATAAAGTAGAGACTACAGCTATTTTATTCTCAACATAGTTGAATGTTTTCATATTTGAATAGTTTAAATTACCCAAAGATTGTCAAAGTAAAGCCCTGAGAAAAACATGTTTGCTTTTTCTCTATACTGAAATATTTTAGATCAACAAACATTTCAATATCAGACATAGATAATCTGAGTGAATAGAAATGCAGTTTTCAAATCACAATTTCATTTATTGATGGAAAAACAAACTCTTAAAACCAACTCGGCATATGTGAATAAGTAAATCATAAAACAACAGGGTTTAAATAATTTTTTTGGAAACCTGCAGATCTGGAGAATCAAGAAATCACTTAATTGTCTGATAGCACGAAATAGGCACACATGTCTCAAAAAACAGCATGTCATCTAACAAATTTCAAGAACAGATGACAAAGTCATTGACATCTTTTGGCCTGGAAACTGTTACAAAGCCTCTTTGAAGGCTTTTGAAATTCAGTGAAGCACAGTGAGATCCAATATTCACAAATAGAGAAAGCATGGAAGAGTGGCAGACCATTTAAATTGCGCTTAGAGAACTTGCCTGAGTTAAGGCCAGTGTTCATGAAAAATGGCCTTTTATGTGTCTTCCAGGCACATAGTGCAATTTTAAAACACAATCAAGTAACTATGTTACCACTTGTTATAAAAAAGACTGTGTATATATCAGACAGTGATGAGCTAAGCAGACTTGCAGTTCTACTAGGTGTTTGCTAATTGCTGCTGCCACTAGTCTGGAGGAACCTGAAGGCACAGGCAAGGGGTGCTCTGTGAGGTGGAAGCTCGACTTGAGACTGCAGTTCCTTACAGAAGCAAACATTTAGGCACCCTTGAATCGCTGCCATGGGAAATGAAACAATTCCTCAAGCACGTATAAATAAACAAAATACCCAGATATGTTTTTGGTGAGGGAATAATGGTATAATGTGACACAAAGCTATAAAAAGTCAATTTTACATAATACTCCCACCATTAAATTTAATTGAGATGTTGTGGCATGACTTTATACTGATCATTTGTTCTGTGGGGGAATTAAAACAGTTCTACAAAGAAGAGTGGGCAAAACAGATGCTGGATGGCAGCTGTTGCCATCAAGGTTAGCAAAACCATTTGTCAGGGTTAGTTGTAAATTACTTTTTCAAAATGGACCAGGTTCCTTTGGAGAGCTTTCCCGCTTAGTAAATGAAATCATAATTTAAAAAATATGTCTTATATGTGCTTTTATCTAATCACACCATTTGGTTGATTAGCTAAAGAAATTAATTTTGTCAAAAAAAGAAATCTTTAAGGGGGCAAAAGATTTCTTTTTTGCAGCACTGTAGTTGAGAACAGAGGAAAGTCACAGCTGCTGAAGAATCTCTATAGTGTGGGATTTTTACACCACTCTCACAGTAAATTAGAAAGCATCTCCGATAAATTGGTTATGCTGTTTGGCAGCTCTTTTGAGACCACCCTGAAGAAAATGTCCCACCTCATCTGTTCAAAGAAAATCTCAAGAAGCAAGACAACCGAGATGAAGAGCAGAACTTCTGATCTGAATGAGCCTCATTGTTATTTCTCTTTTGACTCAGCAACACATTCACTGTATCACTTCATGTTCTTTCCACTGTGTATAATCTCTCTATGTGTCATCTGCTAATTACTACAACACCAATTTTGCATATCAGTCCACCTCTGGGCTCAGCCTTTGTAATTATTACTGGCATGAGGTCCATTATGAGACTTAGAGACAAGGCACCATCATTGTTTTCTTAGAAACTCCACAGATAGTCGGCAACACTCTGCACTGCATACAAAGTACCGTCTTGTGAAAAATCGCAGTATTTCCCATGGCCTCCTCCAACATGTCTCATTAAGGCTTCCCAGAGACATCGCAGCGAGTCGATAGCACTTGATTTCATTGCATCCCATCAATATGCATGTTTTTATCTTCCTTTTTCCTGCTGTCTGTGAGTTGTAGCTTTGGGTGGAGTCCAGATATGGATCTGCTGAGGTGTAAAGGAGAATGAGGCTCCACTCAGAAAGAGAGATGAGTGTGCTCTCTGTGTATCACTGTATGTTACAAGCAGTACTGGCAATATTTATCTGTTTTTTTTAGCCTCTAGGATGTCACCCGGACTACCTCAGGCGGTATCTGATCTGACAGTCCACCTCCAAAACACTTCCATCTTCACGGCTGAGACAGTCGACTCAAAGTAGAGAAGGCACAGGTTTTTTTCCCCTCCAACATCCCACTAAGAAAGGGCCTTGAATGTCTGACAGAGGAAGCCACTGAAAGATGATTGCATTCTGATTTAATATGACACCACTGAATGAAATAAGCTTGTGTAATAGCTTCCTTCTATTTTCCGTGAGGTAAGCCTTACAGTTTGAATTCTGCTGTGATAATGGGTAGTTTCGATTTCCATTTTCTATCTGTCAGAATATTAAAATTGTAAAATGCAGACTTTAAGAGTTTTCCTGTCAAGCTGACAGAGGAACAGGTACATTTTAAATGGTTTTATTTTTAAAGGCAGGCGAACTTGAAATAAATGCCTGCTTTAAGATCTGTAATGTATAAAGTTAAAGGAAATTACGTACTTCAATAACTGGGCATTTGACATGTCCTTTTGTGATCCAATTCTGCAGAAAATTTGAGTAGTAACATTTTTTTTATGCAAATATAGCTGTAGTATATGAGTCATTTGAATTAATCTGAAAAAAAAATACTATGCATTGCATAAGTTTTTAAACCCACATATAACCACAAACTGTAATAGGGTTTTAAGTGATAGACAAACAGAAAGGAGTGCATTAAAGGAAAACGATACAAGGTTTAACCTGTTTGTTGTTGTTGTTGTTGTTTTTGGTTTCTTTTACAAACTGCATCAAACCTCTCATATATACTATTTGCAGAACTATTTTTTGTTGAAATTGTAGCTTTTTAATAACACATCCCTACTTGCTTTGCACACATATAGACCAAAAATTTTTGGCCCCACACATGACTCATGTCAAGCTGTGTTTGGGATCAATAGTTGTGCTATCTGTAGATTTTTCCAACAGAGCTGTAATCTCTGCAGCACCTCCAGAGTGAGCCTAGGCCTCTTGGCTGCTTTGCTAAATGATGCTTAGGTTTCCAGTTGTTTCATTCTCATACCATCTTCAGTTGATGGATTGAATAGGGCTCAGAATGATTGTGATGTTGTTTTCTAATCTATTTCTACTTTAAACTTCTCTACATCTTCATCTCTCACCTTCAGCTGTATTCTTTGCTCATGTTGTTGCTCTTTGTTCTCTAATGTTCCCTAACAAACCTCAAAGGCCCGAGATTAAATTACAAACAAATTTCAGCTCTACTAAATAGGTATCTTCTCAGGGTATTTAGATGCACTGGGTTTTGATTAGGGGCATCAGAGAAAAGGGGATTGAAGAGAAAGACACAAATGCATGCCAGACAGTATTTTCTTCATAAAATTCCAGTAAAATCAGTCGGAACTTGTTGTAATGTGGCGTAATGTGAAATACTTCTAAGGGAATCGCTCTGTTAGCCATACAGATGGATGTACTGAAAATTCAAAGGTTTAGCATTCTTGCTTCCAAATCAGCGGATGGTTGTGTTCTTTAAAAAACATGAAGCACATTTCAACCTGTTATTTGTTCTATTTAGGGAAAGGTCAGTGAGATGCCTAACAGGGGGTTCTTTGTTGCTTTCTTGCAGCATTTGCTTCATCCCAGCCTACGCTTTCAGGCCTGACCTTAACCTGGATCATTTACAAAACTATAATTTTTATTGCTTTTAACCAGAAACAGAACAATTGTTCTGGAAAATCTTTGTGTGAATCACACATATTTAAATACTGAGGAATATTTGCATGTGTGACAGGTCCTTATGTTGTCCTTCTATTATTTCTAGCATATGTTAAAACTATAGGGTTTCTTGCTTGTCTAGAAAAGAAGAATAAGCTTTAATTCCCAAATCTTAACAGGAATAATGCACTTGGAAAACATGTTTTCCAGAGCACAAACAGAGGCCTTCAGGGTCAAGTTGGCATCATTATTTTTATATGGCCTTCCAGCATAGGGACACTCTGTATGCTAGCTGTACGCAGGATAGGATGCTCAGCCATTTGTTGGGAATGGGAGATAAACAAGTTACATAAACACTTCACTTCTTTTTATATTATTGGTGTTTGGGGAGGTAAACAGACTGAAGATGTTAATGTATAAAACTAGACGAGAGGCCTTTTTTTTATTTCTATAAATGTTACTTGTTCTCATAAAAACATCAGTGTAAGCAAAGGTGAAATTTTATGATCTACATTTTAATTTATACCTTTCTGGGCTCACTTTTTTTGTTTTGTAGACTATTAAAATCCACAGAAGAATCGTTTTTTATTTTATGTTTTATAGAATAAATGCTTGCAGCCTGGATATTATTGGCCATTATAAAAATCACTTTCAGTCAGTTTCTGTGTGAGCTAGTATATTATACTACAGTTTTCCTCAGTTGGAGTTAATAGAGTTCACTGGTATTGATTCAAGGCTCTTATGTGAATAGCCCAACCTAATTTATTTTCATCCTATTATATATCCATAGCAATACGAGCTAATTTTATAGGGAGAAAATTAGATGTTCTGGGTTGTTTTGGGATAATGCAGCACAGGGAGGTGGAATAATGCAGTCAAAAAAGTGTATTTCTTGGATGCATTTCTATTTGATCAGCAAAAGGACAGTAAGTTACCACTTTCTGCATGTGTCGGCTGTGATGCCATGTTTGTTATCGGACTCCCCTGCCTTCTCCAGCCACTGTTGTATAGGAGTGATCCGGGTTTCAGCTCTTGGCTGCAATCGGGCCAGTCGCAGCGAGCGGCCCGAGTCCCACTGGACTCGACAGAAGTGTTCTGGTGCTCCTGCCAATACACTCCCACCCTGGCCATCTGTGGATGAGCCTTTTCTCCTGCAACTCACTCAATTTTCCTCTCTTCCCTTCAAACCGGGGTGCTGCTCCATCTGTCGGAGATGTCAGCACAATACTGGGGAAATATTTTGGAAACTTGCAGATTTTTTTTTCTTTTGTTTGTGGGTGTTTCTGTTTCAATCTTTCTGCTCGTTATAGATAGGAAGAGGAAATGCTGCATTAACCTCAGAATTTAATATCTCAGCTGAAAGAAGAGAGAGGAAGGGGGATTTGTTACATAAGACAGGGTGGGCTAATTTATATGTTTATTCACTACAAGTCCCTTTTTTGCCTTGTTAAGATGAAAAACCCAGAAAGAAACATTAATGTATAATTTTTTAGGTTTTTGAAGTATTCTCAGGGTAGGGTATGATTTTAATGGGTACACTTAAATTTTTTAGATCATAATGAATGTCCAGATTGGCACAGTGCCTCGCAAATGTAGTCATACCTCTTGAAAGTTTTACATTTCTTTAATGTTACAACTACAAATCTCAATGTCTATCATTGGGATTTTAGCCAGTGAAACAACAAAAAGCAGTGTATAATTTTAAAGTGAAAGGATCATGTTGTTTTTTAAAAAATACAAATTTGAAAAGTATAATAATGCATTTTTCACTCTGTGATCTTCTGTGCAGGTTTTTCTGCAGACGAAGTCTCTAGTTTGCCTCCATTAGCACTGAACATCTAATTTATGATAAAACGCTGGCAGCTGTGGTTGCTAGAATTATACTGTATTTGCACGGTAAAATTCCACTATTTAACAGCAAATAAGAAATGTTTTCTTTTTTTTCAGTGTACAGCCTGACATTTTTGTCCATTCTTCTTTGCAAAGTAGGTTAAACTTAGACTGAAAGTGGAACAGCAATTTCCAAGTCTTACAATAGATTTTATTGTTTTCAGTCTTCAGTCTTTTGCAGCCAGTAATAACTTTTCTATCAGTATTGTTTTATGTTTAACACCATCCATCTTCCCATCAACTGTGACCAGTTTCCCTTTAACTACTGAAGATGATGCTGCCACTACCATGTTTCACTGCAGGAATAGCGTATTCAGGGTGATGTATGATGTTTGTAGCTATTTGTTCATTTATTCTCTAACAAAACTACCAGGCCTCCATGGAACTGTTGTAGAACTGAAATTAAATATTACATACATATGGGGTCTTTTTATGAACTGAATGTCTTCTGAAAGCAGTTAGTAGCCTTGTATAATATTTATGGGTATCAGAGAAAAGCAAGTGAATACAAATGCACATAACCATTTCCAGATTAAACAAAATGTTTTCCTTCTACGTCACAATTACTACTACTATAGTTAAACTGTGATGGTCTAGCTGCTCTGGCACATACAGTCTCAATAAAATACATTGAAGTCTGTGGTTTTAATGTGGCAATGCTTAAAAGTTCAAGGTCATGTAAATGAGCTTGGGAACAAGGACAGAGGCTCTCCTCTCTTTCTAAAGCTCAATAAACCACAAAAAGCATATTTGATTAGAAGTACATATATTAATGATATGAGCACAAATGTAATTAATGTTCAATTTATTTGAAGGTTTTCTGAAGCTGTAATATGAATCTTGGGCAAATAAAAAGAAAAATGAGGAAAATAAAAAAATATGGTTAAATATTAATCAGCTTTAGTCAGAAACAAAAATAAATATCTGCCCACCATAAATAATTTAGAGAAATTGTCCATATAATTGTGACAGTTTTGCTTAGGACAAGCAGTATGTCCTAAGCAATGTAAAAAAAAAAAAAAAAAAGGGATGCAGTAACCTGGTTGCATACATCTGCCAACCCTTGTACTAAGACTTTGTTAAAGCACCTTTTAATTCAATTTCAGGATTTTGTCTTCTTAAATTGAAACTTACCACCAATTACCATTGTAGTGAATAGTTTGAAATTTGGTTCAGTTTTCATACTGGGATTCCCATGACTCTTTTCCATATCCATAATTTGACTAAAACCACACAGTGCAGATGGGTTAAAAAGGAACTATGGTAAAGCATGGTAGTGGCTGCATCGTGACTGGAACTTTCTTTTTTCAGAAGGAAATGTCTTTTTATTAGATTTGTATGTTAAAGTGGATGAAGATTTTGGTTTTTCAGCATCACAGTGAGTCCAAGCATATTTCCACATCCAGAAAGGGAAAAGTTCATGAGAGGAAAATTAATATTTATGCCAGACAGGGGAACTAAATATGATACAGATCTGTGGTTTCCCCCTAAAGGGATCTATAGACAAGAAGATGTCCATAATCTTGAACACTTAGAGAACTTTTGCAAGTTAGAGTTGGAAAACATTGTCAAGTCAAGGTGTGTGATTCATCCTCCAATCAAAGACGACTGGATAAAACCAGGTTATTGTAGCTTTATTCTAATAGTTCTATTAATTTTTCAGTTGAATTGTAGAGGATTTCTGGTGGCTCATTCCTAGAAAAGGATTTATCATGGTCTCATTCTTTACAAGACTTATCAAATGTCATTTCCTCCTGCTGATGCTTGATCAAACTGGTTTCTGTCAAGTTGTATTTGAAGTCATGAGGTACAATGTCTTTGTGGAGACAATCCCTTTTTCTCTTTCACTGGTTTTAATGCTTTGTCCAACACTTCGTTCATTTAACGAGCTGCTGCATCAATGTACGTTTAGCACAGTATTTTGCAGCTTAGTTGCGCTTTGAGTTTTCATTTAGCCTTCGGTGGTTAATCCTCCATCTTCAACAGCAGCAGTAATCAAGTATTTGCCTGTCAAGTAGGTGTAAGGCAAAGCTTTCATTTCACACCTGAATGGTGCTGCGGGCTGCAGCCTGCTTCGTGTATGAGTGTGTTTTCCTGTATCTAATGCACATTGAGACTCCTTGTAAAATCAATAAGCCAGAGTAAAGATATATATCTGTGTATGTAGTATAATTCAGAATATCATGTGTAGGCGGGTAACAATGGCGTAGTAAATAAGATGAGAAAACTAGTTGTTGTCTGGCTGTCAGTGATTACTGTAGGCAGTGTTTTCCTCTGAATCACAGGCATCAATCAAGCTTTACATAACAAGGAAATACATCATGTTTTAAATTGATCTACAGCTGTTTTTTTTTTTCCTCCAGGTTATTCTGGGATCTCAAGCAGCATAGAAATGTCTGGAATTTGATTTTAAATCTGGAAAAATATGGCAAAAAAAAAATGACAATGGAGTAAATGTTTAACTTGTTTTCCATTATTTTATAACATAATTGAGAGTTTTGATTTTCCTGGAACTTACAGTTAATTAAGCCTAACCAAGTATTGTTTTTCTTTTCTTCCTCCATGTCCAAAATGTTGAAGGAATAGCAAGAAAATATTCAGAAAAATGTGGCTCTTGGAAAAGAAAAATCCATAGGATCCCTTCCTGACCTAGTGTTTGCCCCTGCAGGGAGAGCTCCTGAGCCCGTGTCGCTGCAGTGGGTCGGTACGCTGCACCCACCAGCCATGTCTCATCAAATGGATCAGCGAGAGAGGCTCCTGGGCCTGCGAGCTCTGTTACTACAAATATCAGGTCATTGCCATCAGTACCAAGAACCCATTACAGGTAAGCCTCGGAAGCAAAAAGCATCACTGCGAAAGTGCTTTTCAGATTTGATCACATTCTCCTTAAATGCTTACTAGTCAGGTATTACTGGGAATAACTACAAACAGTGCACCGACAAATACAATAAATACTGAGTATTAAAATATTTGTTTCCCCTTTTCTCATCATATTTGTCTTCATATCAAATTGTTTGTTGGATGTTAAGTCAGAAACTCAGTTTTTAGAGCTCACATTGTTAAAAAAAGAAAGAAAGAAAGAGGTTCAGTTCTAGTTTTGCTTTGATCATAAACCAAGGAGGGGAAAAAAACGGGCTTTTTGAATTAAACAAGTCTTTCTCTCTTTGATCCTTAAAACAGAGAGAACACACTTTCCTCTCGGATTTAGCTTCTAGTGATGTGACAAGAACGTTATTGAGAGAGTTTGTAGTAAGACTGATATCAGAAAGAAAGTATTCAACTGGGAAAACACAGTTCTGGTGGAAAGTTTAGATACACTCGTTATGTGCATAAACATTATATTAATTTGGTAATAATACTTAGATAAATGCTCCCTTGCAAACTGCAGAGAAACTACATCATTTTTATTCCCACCAACAAGCTTCTGGCATTGTTCTGATTGGACTTTTGATCACTCATCTTGGCAGAATTGTTAGAGGTTAATTAAACTGATTGGTTTTCTGGCTTTTAAACTATAGTGCACACATTTTAAATAAATTGTAATGTCAAGCTCATTTTTAAGCTTAATGTTAGCATCATTTATCAACCTAAAAGCCAGTTTGGATTCTAGTTTGGTATCGTTGTCCTGCCAGAACATCAACAACTAGAAAAATTTTGTGTTGAATGAGCAAGTGAAGCAAAAAAGCAACTTAGATATCCCATATTATTAAATAGTCAGGCGCCCATGTGGGGTTGCATCTATAGCTTTAAGCCTGGATTCATAATTTCCATTCTGTGCTTCTTTAGAAGGACTGACTTTTTGCTAAGTTGGTTGCTTGGTGTGGTCAACCTTTTTACCAACTGGCATAATAAACTGAACTTGACTGCATTCATAACTTGGACTGAATTGGAAAATATTGGAATTTGTTTGACTAAGTTTCGCTTTATGAAGGAATGTATTATGTATTTCTGTATGTAAAGAGGATGTGGTTGTTTTAGAAGACATTTGTTGAGAATTGGCTTGATAAAAAAAACAGAGTTGAATTTAATTAAATGATACTTTAAAAAAAAAAAAACTTCCTAAAATAGCATCTTAAGTAATTTTTTAGCCAAAAGTGATTTTGGAAAGAAAAATCACCCCTTTTTTGTCAAATGATTTAGACAAAAAAGAAAAAAATCACTTTTGGCTAAAAAATTACTTAGGCCATTATTTTAGGAAGGTGACAATAAGTTGTCTTCTCCTGTCGAAAAAAATAAAAAATAAACAAACATTCATATTATGAATGTATGTAAATTTCTGACCTATCCTGCAACAGGTAAATCTGACATTTTATGACTGTCTTACTTTGAAATAAAATATTTATACTTTATTTACTTTTGAACTAGTGATAATTCAGGTGAGTTTTGGTTTTCTCGACTTTGTTTTAACGTTTTCCATTAAAGTAAGAGGATCAGATAAAGACCAAAGCTCTGAGGTGTATTGTGTGTCCTCTTGCAGTGGCAGGCCATCTCCCTGACTGTGATAGAGAAAGTGCAGATAGCAGCAGCCATATTGGGTTCCTTATTCTTGATGGCGAGCATCTCCTGGCTGGTCTGGTCCTCTTTCAGCCCGTCAGCTCGCTGGCAGCGCCAAGACCTGCTTTTCCAGATATGCTACGGCATGTACGGCTTCATGGATGTCGTCTGCATTGGTGAGAAACCTCACAGGAAGCACTGATGTTTACTATTCTTGCAGAAGTGTGAGACAGTGATTTAGAGTGATATTGAGTGCTTCCAGTCTGCTCGCATTAATCCAGGTGTGCTCAAGAGGCAGAAGTAAATGTCACGCGTGTTCAGGCTGTAGCCAGTATTTGTGAATGCTGCAAAGCATTTAAACTATTGACAATCAATGGCATTAATCTATACAGCGCAGTCAGATGCTTCGTGTCCATTTTCATTGGTTAGTTAAGAATTGCATGGCCACGGTTACGAATTTAATATCGACATTAAAGATGAAAATCTGCTGCAACAAACTTTATATAATAAATCAAACATAAACACTAGATATTGAAAAATCTACTGAACTCCATTTTAGTCTCTAATAAAAAGCTACAGCCTGAATCTCCAGGAAACTTTTAAAGCTTGCTGTGTACTGTCATAACATCAGAGGTAATAAGGTGCACCGAGGCATCTTTTTGACGCTTTTTTCAGATTTTGAGTGGGTGTCCAAAATGAAACATATCCCATCTGTACTGTAAGCTGGCTCTCCGTCTTCTGCTGCTCGAGGGTCCGTATGTTTTGGATGAATTCCACCTTAAGAAAACTCCAACTTGTGCTGCTGCAGCAGACAGACAGCAGGGAGAGGAGGGAAAGGAAGAGATTGATTGTCTCCGGTTTGGTGGCGAGGATTGACTGCGCAGTCATTAACTTGGCACTTTACAGAGATTAACTTGTCACCTGGTAGACGTAAAAGAGGAGAGACCTGATTAGCCTGCATAGAGAGAGCAGGAGTGAAGAAATTACTCAGATCTAAGGACCTAAGTAGTAATAATACATCATAACTAAGTTCTATTTTTTATGGAGAGTAGTAACACTTTATTACTCATCATTTACATTTATAGTCCCTTGCAAAGATGTTCTCTGACTGTTTTCTAATTATTATTTATTAGGATCTTATAGGCCAACACAAAGTAATGCATAATTGTGAAAGAAAAGAAAAAATGGTTTTAATTTTTTTTTTAAACAAAAATATTTGTGGCACTCATTTATATTCAGTCCCCTGTACTCCTAACTCCTACAATCCAGTGTAATCAAATGCTTTTAGGAGTCACTTAACCAGAAAAAAGAGTCTCCATCTGTGTGTAATTTTGTCTTCAAGATTTGTGCAGGCCTCACAGAACATTGTGGACAAACAGCATCATAGAAAGATGGGAACACAGAGAAGTTTATTCCAGGGTCTTAATGATTCACAAAGCACTATTCAATTAAAAAAGTTTGAAATTGAGTATAGTGCCACTGGAAACCTAACATATCATTCCCACCCATCTAAGCTGTCAAACTAGACAAGGAGAGTATTTGTCAGAAGTCTTCAGCTCATGTGAATCTGTTGACAGGAGAACTAGAAGTCCCTTACTCAACAGATCTGGATTTTGTGGAAGTGCAATGAGAAGTCCTCTCTCTAGTTTTCCACAAGCCATGGAGAGCAACACAGCAAGCAGGGCAGAAGTTGCTCTGGTGATGAGACCAGAATGGAACTTTTTGTAATGCCTACAAACGTTAACTGTGGCAGAAATGTAACGTCCTGAACATCCCAGCCCTGGAGTGAAAACTTTTGGTGGCAACAGCATGCTGAGGCGATGAGCTGATGGGAAGATGGTTTTAAACACAGGAAAATACCCCGATAAGATTTGTTAGAGGCTCACCCTCCAGCAGGACAAAAGCCTCTGAAAATTTAGCCAGAGCTATAAAGGTGTAGCTCAGACATACTGATAAAATGTGGAGGCGCAATAGAGCCATTAATTCAGGACTAGTTGGTAAGCTCAGGTTTAGCTCTTCATGTGCTAGAATGGTCCAGAGAAACTCTAAGCCTAACTCTAATTGGGAATCTGTGACCATCTGCCCACTGACTCAAATGAGCTCAGTGGACAGAGATGCTAATTCTAGATGTGCAAACATGGACCTGACCCAAAAGACTTTCAGTTGTAATTGCAGTGAAACTTGGTGCTACCAAGTATTGACTCAGAATACAAGACACACAACTGTTCTCAGATATTTGAAGATAAATTACACATGGGTGGACTCTATTTACTAATTAGCTTGTGGCACTTCTGAAGATAATCGGTTGCACTGCATTGTAATGAGGGATAATAGAGGAAAGCGGCCTGAATACAAATGCATGATGTACTTTTTAGACTTACTTGTGAAAAGAAAATGTAATTTCTGTTGGTTTGTTGCGTAAAACTGCAATAAAATTCTCCTAAACAGGTTGTAATGTGACAAAATGTAGAATGAGTCATGCGGCCCTCAGTGGGCCCTCATGCCCACTTAGGGCATGAGGGCCCACTGAGGGCAGATTATTATTTAAGAATAATCTTGAATAATAATCTTATTTAAGATTATTCTTAAATAATCTTATTCTTATTTAAGAATAAGATTAAAATACCATCAAAGAATCATAAAAAATAGATTTAAATAGTTAAAATATTTAAACACTCAATAACATCCTACTAAAGGATGAATGCATACAAATAATTGTCACTAATTAAAGGAGTGAAACTGTTCTTGTTCTGTTTACCTTTTCACCACTTGATCCTGCACATCCTCGGGGTCCAGGCAACTGCTGGCAAGACTGACTCCAATTTTCCAGACACTGAGTTCAATGAACATGAATCAATAAGCAATTTTGGGCTGAGATAAGACGTTATCGAACAACTGCAGAGAGCAGATGCATCGTTTTTACCGACCTAAATCCAAAACCGGTGATTGTTGCGCTGTCATAAGTTGCTCCGCGGCTTTACTTGATCGCACAAATAAAGATTTTATCTCGGCTTTACGGCGAGGTGCTTGAAGAATGAGTGTGTTTTGTTCTGCAACTGTGTCAGTTTATACTTTCTGCTGGCTTTGACACTGTGAGAACACTGCATAGATATCACTCTGTGGTGTCATTAAGGCTGCAGCCAGACACTGACTTTGTCTCACCACCACTCTCCTTTCCACAGCGTTAATTGTCCACGAGGGACCCTCTGTGTTTCGCATCTTCCACCGCTGGCAGGCCGTCAACCAGCAGTGGAAGGTTCTGAACTATGACAAATCGCTGGACAGCGACGACCTGAAGGAAGCTGTGGTGGACAGGACTGTGTCTCAGCCCGGTCAGGGCTACCAGAACGGGATAGGAGTGTCCGCCTCCAACTCCTCCCTGATGGTGGTGGCCTCCACAGCCAACGGCTCCACTTCCACAGCCGTGGTGACGGCCGCGGGGGAACTGGGAGCGCACGTACACCCCGAAAGCGGCACCACGGTGCCAGACCAACACTGTCCCTACAACATCCTCCACCTACTCAGCCACCTGAGGCAGCCAGAGGCCCGCAGCCAACCCAGCAATAGCACAAGAGAGCTGGTCATGAGAGTCACCACAGTCTGAGCAGTCAGTTGAGGCCTTATTCCACACAGAGCTGAAAGATTTCT
Source organism: Alfaro cultratus (assembly GCA_903066825.1). Lineage (NCBI taxonomy): Eukaryota > Metazoa > Chordata > Actinopteri > Cyprinodontiformes > Poeciliidae > Alfaro > Alfaro cultratus. The sequence continues at coordinate 25,827 of CAEFZX010028555.1, forward strand.
GAACCAGCTGACAGTCAAAAAAAAAAACCCCAACAAAAAACAAAACAAGTGCTGTCTTAACCGCACTGGATTGATATCATGTTCTTGTTTATTTTGAAATGCATCTTTAATGTCCTGACATTGATTGAATAAAAGTCAAAGTGGTTTGATTTGCAAACTGGTTGGAAAATAGCTATTTTCATCGTCAAGAAGTGCGTCTTTGATAAAATGGTATGTAATTTTCTCAAAACTGCAGCAGAAACAATTCATATTTCATGTCGGCAAACAGTGAAAACCATGCAAAAAAAATAAAATGGAACAAAAAACTGTTTACTCAGTATTTAAAGTTATTACATCATGTCAAACAAAGTGCAGAGTGATGTAAAACAGATGCAGCAAATATCTTTGCCTTGACTGGTCTGCAAGGGAACAAAAACAAAATATGAAAGACAAAAGAGCACAATCCTCTGTTCTATTTTATTTTTTGCATAAAAAATGTCCTTGGCTTTGAATGATGTTGGATGTCTGCATAGATAGCAGTAGACAAGATGAGGATTCTGAGTCAGTAGTTATTTAAACTTAACAAAATGCTTTGCCATTTGAAAATAAATGTCTTTGAAAATTAGAAATACAGACTTTAAAAAACAAGTCATATTGAAATAACTGATCTTAACTCAGAAATTTCTCTTTGGTGACACTTAAACAATGTCACATTATTAGATTCAAAAATATTTTACCCAGAATCTCTTATGATACTTCACAGCCACAGCAGACTTGGTGAGGGCTAAACTGCTTGTAGTCACATTTTCAGATGATCCTAAAACATCTGACAATGAAGTAAAACCTTAGTAAAGGAAGTAATCAACTGGTTTGTTTAATTACTTCAGCCTGTTTCCTGATTCTCATTTTCTGCTCCATGGCAGTGGTGTTACTTACAGTCCATTAGACTGATTGTCAGGCTCACATTTGGCACACAAAGCCAGTGTTTTTTTTTACCCCCTTCCCTTGGCTCTCAGATTCAGTTATGCTCTTTGATATTTCCTCACAGCTCCGGTTTCATGTCAGAGATCGGTTTTTATCTCAGGGGGCACCAGATCTCTGAAGCATGTAGCGGGAGGGAAGAAACGATGCTGAAAACATCCCCAAAGCAGAATACATTGATGGGAATGGGAAGAAACTGAGATTAAGCCTCACAACAAACTGCAAGAAAGATGCTTGCAATGTCCTTATTCTAGATAATTGTTCAGATAATTGTTGCAATCCATTTTCTGTTATTCTTCATATAAATTATAAATGAAAGATGGTAAATGTATAGAAAGACAATTTTATAGATGGCTGTGTGGAAAACTGGTACTGTTGTACTAAACTTTCCTTCTAAAAATGATCTGCCACATGGTAGCTTTAGATTATTACCATGATTTTTTTTAAAAACTGAGGGATTTTGAAGCAATATTCTTTTAAAAAGATACTTTTCTATCTTTTTGTTACAGCCAGCTGCGCTACAGCACTGACACTAACTTATACATAAACCGGAAAAAGTTAAATATTTTGCCAATTCTTTTTTTTGTCACTTTCCTCCCTTCACACACTCGAGCTGATCAAAATATATCACACAACTTTTGAAGTAAACATGCAAATAAGTTGGCAGCTAGGTATTCCTTCAGCTAACAGATATCTGTTGTAGATGCTAACACTAGCTTGAGCAAAAAGCATGATCAAATAACAATTGTATTGAAAACAACTTACACTGAAGGACTAGCCAACATGGGTTTTAAATTGCTTCTTTTTTAACTTCATGTTTCATATAAATTTACTTATATTAATTGACCAGAAATCTGGAGCTTCAAGCTGGTAGTGTTTAAATTTTCTTTTGTCATTAGGTGTGCTAGCATGCTTGCTAATACTAACTTGTAGAGGAAAAACAATTAATTTGCTTTTCTATGTAGTTAAAAAAAAAAAAAACATGAACTAATTACACACTTTTTGTGGCAAATGTGCAACTGCTATGAAATTCTTTTCCCACACGGTTATCACATAATTCCCTTGTTCAACACAACAATAATTGCCGTTATCCAATTATGTAAGCAAAAAATAATACATTTAATTTTTTTCTTTGTTCTTTTCTAAGTAGACTTAAATCCCAAATAACTTTTTGATAGACTGGTCTTTGAGTTTATTCAAGACAATTAGCATTTCTGTTGAAGTCAGATGTAAGAAAACAATAATACGTTTGGATGAGGTTTACACAAATAACTCAAAATTATGTATTTAACGCCTCAAAGCCATCCTGATACTATGCAATCCAGGCGACTAAGCTTTAAGCCGATTGCAGCGATAACCTTTTTTAGGAGCTTTTCCTCCGATGCCTTTGGGGCTTTAAGAACATGCGTCACATTAAAGCACATCATTAACTTAAGAATGATGATAAGGATTAATTTAGGCAATGCTGGGGCTTTATCTCAGTTTTCCATCTCTGCCAGTTCCAAAAGAGGAGAAGATATCTTATCAAAATAGCAGCCTTAAATATCTTTACTTAGCATATTAATTGCTATACAAACAGTAAAACATTTAGATACATAAAGAGCTGTGAAGAAAATACATTCACAAGCTGTATTGTTGTCTTTCAGTTCAGCCTGTGGGATTGATTTAATCAGTTTTCAAAATGTAGGTCACTCCTTACTATTTGTCAAATCTGCCTGTTCCTAATAAAATCAAATTTCATGAGAAAAAGACATCCAAAGACACAGGTAGCGCCTTTATTTCTTCCTGAATAATTTATGCCCTGAAGCTGATATCAATAGGAGGGACCTGCCATTCAGAACAAACTTGCAAGGAGCTGGCAGGTTGCAAAGAGTTCACCATGAATCTGCTTGGCTCTGCTTTTCTTCACACCTTGTATATTTGAATTCACAGACAGGCTCAGTTCTGATGAGATCCAACTCAAAACAACAGCAACTGGATGCACAGGATCTCATCTCTCCATTATTAGAGCAAATATTTACCCCTGTTCCTTATGTTAAGATCATAAATATAAACCTCTTGGTTAATAAAAGCCATCCACAAATGTACTGTTGTGGATGACTATTATTATTAATATTACAACTTCATCATCATTTTTACATCTTGTCCTCTCAATTGTGTTAGGATTTGTAGCTCAGCAAAGCAATAATCAGACTAACGGCTGTAACAGAGCAACATGTCAAAAGTTTGAAAGGGAAAAAAAGCAGCACAACGCAGCTCAGAACTTCAATAAGCCAAAAGTTGCAGAAGATGATAAACTCAGACATAAGAGTACAGCACAACGCCTAACCAGGAAAAAATTATGATTGCATAGTCTGTAGTTTGAATTTCAGTTCAAAAAGTGAAGATTTGAATTGTGTTTTATCAGTGATCAGAGAAAAGTAGATTAATGTTGTCTGAGAGCAGCAGCATGGGACCTGCAACCTATAGAGAGATTTAAAAGTGATCTGTCATTCATATGGTCTGGCTATAATTTAAAAACAGCAAGGAAAGACTTCCTGACACAAAACTGTAAATCAAAACATTACAATTCTTGCAGCATCAGGGCAAATGTCCTTTGCAATTTCTACGTTTTTGTTCTGATGTGCGCTGTTTGACCAGATTAGTTGACATCTGTGAGACATACAGTGGTTGTGCAGGTCTTCCTATCCACACTGCAGTAATGCAGCTGTTAAAACATCAATCCTGTTGGCCCTAAAAAGTCACTTCAAGCTAACATTACACATGTGGTGAATGGAAGGGAAAATAAAATGCTTAAAAACAAACAGACTGCTACCAATCACTCTCCTTCATTTGGCTCAGACACAGAGAAAAGACAGTCTCATAGAAAGGTAATAACAGAAATATATGGGACGATCGCTTAGAGAGTTTATTAATTTAATATAATCTGTAAATACTAGCAGGGGATTTGTACTGGCAGAGATCACAAAGAGTCAAGATTGCTGTAAAAACTAACTTTCTCAAAAAGTCACATATTATTGCTGTGTTATCTTGGATACGAGCCATATTTGATACTCACATCTTATTTCTTAGAGATGTTTTGAGGCCAAAAGCTTTTGTAAAATATCTCATCTGCTTAAAGAAAAAAAAACAAAAACAATACCTTCATTATTTACAAGTTTTTGTTTCTCTAATATGATGATATTTGCCTCTTAAATACAAGCACCTCATGTTGTTTGTGTTAATATCATTTGGTAATAATTTTGCCAACATGTAATCCGTAATGTTTCATATTGTACTACAGCAAGCAGTCTCTTTATATCCACTGTGGTAAAATTGTTTAGCTATTTTCAAAAACTTTATCAGAATATTTATTTTATTTTTTCTGAGTATAGCAAACTGGTTTTGGAAGCTGAATAAATTACATTTGCAGCAGGTTGTCTGAAGTCTGAAGTCTGAATATAAAGCCTACATTATATTCACTCCCAGGACCTCTTGACTCCAAAGATGAAAAAGAGCATTTTCAGGAGGTGTTTTTCATTGAGGTGAGATGAATTGATTCATTTCAGAAGCTGGAAGCCGATATGTGCTATCTATTCGTCTTATTCCCATTCAGGGTCAGAGGCAGCTGAAGGTTGATCAAGCTTTTATTGGATGTTTTTCTGAAAAACACATGTGGGCAATTTAGAGTTTACAGTTAGACTGTGGGAGGAAATCGAAGGACCCTGAGGAACACGCCGTACACACAAACAGGAAATCTGGAGCTGAGAATCACGCCCAGGACAGACTGTGAGGATGACAAAGCAAACAACAGAGTGTGTATCCTTCATGCATTTAGGTACCTTTATGTATTCAAGACGAAGGAGAAAAAAATCCTCATGGGTTTTAATTTTTTTTCCCAAAGAGATATTTACAGGAGAGGAACAAATAGGAAAGATGAAATGTTCTTAGCCTGTCAGGACTGTTCATCTGTCAGTGAAATGATTGTTTGTGACATGTTTTTGCTGCATTTGTTCCCCCCCTGGTGGCTGCTTTATATACTGCCCACGACATCTTGCAAAACAGAGCAAATGAAAGAAAAAAAAATACCCTTTGAATTTTACACCCAAGGAAAAAAAATAGCAAACTTGGATCCATGGAGGCAGAAAATTTAATGAAGCAGCTCGCAGGGCGGATAACATAGCATAATTATTTTTTTTCTGCATTTCTGTGTTATGTTTATTAAAACACTTCTTAATACATTTATGTAACCTTATTAACTTAGTTGCAGCTTCAGTGCTTTACAATTCACATTCATCTTGAGCTGTAGCAGGCCTTTAGAGGAGCTAAAGCACATATATTTTTAAAAAGACAACTCAGAGGAACCAGAAGTAGAAGCTGAAAAGGATTTTTCAATGATCTCTTTATAATTATGACCTTTTAAAACTTTGCATTTGGCATTAATTAGGATGCAAGCAGGAACCACGCAAGCAGAAAACACAATGCTTCTAGAAAAAAATAAACAAAGTAATGCTCTCTACTCGCTGACTATCCTCTCCCTCCATTTAAACATTTCTGCGCATACTAATGACCAGCACTCGATAAGGTCATTGTGATTGCTATTAGTATAAACCTCCTATAAATAATACATGGACAAAAATAACAGTAAAAGTGAAGCTGGCGCTGCTTGCTGAGGCGCTGTCAGTATCAGGAGGAGTGGTGACTGCTGAAGAGAAAAAAACAGAGATGCTGTTTGCATCAGCTATGGCCTAATTTCACACATTAACAGTGATGATGAATGCACATGAGAATAGAGGAGCAAATTGTTCTGAGATTATTTCTAAATGGAGATGCTGTTTTTAATCGTTTATAGTCAGGATGCAATGTTTTTGCTTTTACTGAAAGCAATTTGACATTTCTAAAGACTTACCAGGATGGGCTTATTCTTCTCATTCTGTTTAGTGCACATATTTGAAATTTAAGGGTTATTTGTCAAAGTACCTTAGAAAAAACTTGCTGCTAACTCTTGGAAGTGGTTAAAAACTGTTTTGATGATCATCCTGATTAGTACCGGGCTGCTCTAGTATAAATATCCTGGAACCATAATGGAAATCACACTGTAGAAACTGAAACATTAACTGCTGTGTGTTAAGCTGTTATATTTTCCACATAATTATCAAAATAAATAGCAGCAAATAAATAAAATACATTTCCAACTTATTAGTGGTGACAAAATGCTTTAGGAGTCACTGTAAAACTGCTTGTGGTTGTGGTTGTGTGGTAAATCTTGTCAAACCAATGGCTCAACAAACAAAAGTCATTCCTTTCAATGTTGACATATATTCAATTTAAAATGACATAATTGGAGTTAAGGGAACAACTTGAAAATATGTTATCTTTCATTTCAGTCAAAAAAAAAAAAAACCTAACTGGCTGTTATAGTAACAATTGTTAGGATCTGGGTTTTGAATGTTCTCATGTTCTCCTCTGTGCATTTCTTCTATTCCCCAGTTTTAGCCATGACTTTTGCGCCAATTAGTACCTTCTGTAATTAACTCCTCTAAAACTGCAGCACAGTCTTTTCTCTGGCCAAAATCTCCCATGAAAAATGAAAGAAAAAAAAAAGAATTCTCAGTGTCAGAAAAATAAGAATTAATACAAATATAACAAATGAGCTGTTAAAAATGTCACAGTTAAATGTCCATGTTCAGAAATAATTGCAATGAAAACAATGAATGAACTTGCTTTGTTATCTACAGAGATTTAAAAAAAAATATTCGTACTCCTTGAAAATTCTGATGTTTAATCACATAAAGGCAGACTTTTATTTAGAAGTGTCAAAGTAAAGGTGGCTAAAGTATTTTTACTTAAATAAAAAAAAATGAAAACCTTCCATTCACAACTCTGATTTTATCGCATAAAATCCAATTTTATGTGATCCCATAAAATCACATAATGGGATACTTTGTAGTTTGTAACCCAACAACTTGCGATAAAATTTAAGGGCTGTCAATACTTTTGCAAATAAATCCACAAACTACGAGAAATTAAGAAGAAAATTGCCATATAAAATGTCATCACAAAGACAGCTGAATGATAAAGAAATTAATAATTTAAATGGTGATAAATATATTCCTTTCTGACAGCTTTGCAATTGTTATATTAAAAATGAAGATATGGAAGTTGCAAATGTTCAATGCAGGATTTTAACCAAACAAAAGGATTTTAAAAAATGTGGTCTTTCATTTTTTTATTATTTTTTTTTTTGCTAAATTCAACATCTTGGTCACATGTGCTGAGACCAGCAAAATATAAAAAAGCGTTGATTGAGTGGATATAAAACAACTAAATCACTTTGTTTTAAATAATTTTCTAAGTTACTAAGAAAATTAATCATTATGCAAGCAATTCCCTGTGTGATTTAGTTTTGCTCAAGATATACAATCAATCTTCAGGAAACTTGCCTGCAAAAGAAGATGAAGGTTTTAACAGATGCAAAAAAAAAATTAAATAATTATATACTTTTTTCTATGTTCTTGTTATTATTAGATTTTTTAAAATTCCATTTAGTTAGAGGCTGTTGCAGTTATCTTGTTTGTGTTGTGAGTATTCATCTGGATGTAGCAGCTGTTTAAAGAGAATGTTGTCCAGGTAAAATGCTCTTCGATTGTCTGCTTCTTTCTTAATCGCTCCCTTGCTCACTCAGCATCCCATCGGAAATACACCCCCACCCTCCACACATGCACATACACAAACACCCATACTTCATTCTCTATTAACAGCAGCAGAGCTCCAGCAGGTCAGTATTGCTGCATTTCTCTAATTGCGCCCCTGATGAGAGACTTCCTGAGCACGCTGTCTCTGAACGTCAATACAGACAAATGCATTCCTGCAGTTAGCAAACATCAGACTTTACGGAGTGACCCTGTTTAGAGACATCTCCTAAAGTAGGCCACATGCTTCTCAATTTCCAGCTTCGTAAGGCAATATCCACAGCGCCCTCCTCTCGTAACATGTCAGCTATGCTTTGCTGACTGAGATCCACAGTAACCAAAATAGCAAAGTGTGGCTGCAAGTAGTGATGAAGGTCTTCAGTGTTGATGTATCCCCAACAAAAAAGACCTGACCCTACACTCAATAATTGTGGACATTTTAAATATGAAAAAGCATATAATGTCGTGACTAGCCAACAATAAGATATAGTTTTTGAGTCAATAATGCAATAAGTGATTTTGTTATTGGAAGATCTTGAAAATGTCTCAAAAATTCAGGTTAATAATGTAATGAAACATAAATATGATGGTATTTCTTGGAAATAAGTACTTGTTGCTCCTGAGTTTGCTTATCAAAAGCTGTGTGGCATATTCATCATACTTAATTATTCAAGGATATGAGCTAATCAGCACTGTCTCTTTAATTATGGAGGAAAAACCCAGTATGAGAAGTATGTGTTTATTCATAATAATATTTATTAGCTTGGTTATGTACATTTATATTTTTTAAAATATGAAAAAATATTACTTAAAGAATGACCTTGATAAGTATGTGATAGTTGAGTCCTTTGGTGGAAAATGCTAGAACCCAGAATGGAAATTGTTTTTCTATGACTAACAATTATTAGCACATTGAAAATCTTTTTTTAAATTATTTTTCTAAGTTATTCCATTTATGGTTTTCACACATTTAAAAGAGACAAACTATTTAAGGGGGTTGCACAGTGGCGCAGTTGGTAGCACTGTTGCCTTGCAGCAAGAAGGTCCTGGGTTTGATTCCCGGCCCGGGTTCTTTCTGCATGGAGTTTGCATGTTCTCCCTGTGCATGCGTGGGTTCTCTCTGGGTACTCCGGCTTCCTCCCGCAGTCCAAAAACATGACTGTCAGGTTAATTGGTCTTTCTAAATTCTCCCTAGGTGTGAGGGGTGGGTGTGTGGGTGTGTGTGTGTGTGTGTGTGTGTGGGTGTGGGTGTGTGTGTGCATGGTTGTTACGTTCGCCTCTCGCCCAGAACGTTAGCTGGAGATAGGCACCAGCACCTCCCGGCCCCACTAGGGATAAGGGTGTAAGAAAATGGATGGATGGAAACTATTTAAGCAGGTATTATGTTAAGTCTAATTCTTGCCATCTGTATTAAGGGCAAATTTACACAGAAAGTAAAAAGAAAAGAAAAAAAAATCAATGCATCTTGCAAAGTCAGTGATTCCCTTAATGAGCTATCGTCAGCCATAGATAGCAGGAAACACACTCATCATCTTCCTTTGATTCTTCCAGCTTCAATCGCTGAATCTTCTTTCAATGCTTTCCCTTTGTTGCTCACTATTGTTAAAGCTTCTTTGATGCAGGGCTACACACACAGAGATCATTGCTTTAATAAAAATAAGTTAACTTTTGGACGCCAGTTTAGTTGCATCCTGTTTCAAAGCGGCCATTAATAAACAGGAGCTTGGAAAAAGGGCAAGAAAGGCAGATTAGATCTTGATGTGCCTGACTGTGAATTTATAATGCTTCTCGGTTTGCTTTATAAAAAAGTATTTAATCATCTATTGATGGCCATCAATGGTGGGATCAATGTACTTTTGTGCTATTTGACCACAGTGCAGCATTTGACACTGTGGACAAATGCTGTCCACAGTGTCAAATTTTGATTATCGGGTTAAATATCTGGTTCTTGTTTCTGTATTCTCACTAGACTGGTTTTTCTTCTCTTTATGATATATATACATTGTGTTTTAAACGCTAACAAATACTCCTCTGTGAAAGTTTCATTAACCTGTATGGTTCCCTAAAGCTCAATAAATGAGATGTGGGGAAGTCCATTATTATTTTCATTTCATATACGTCCCTAAGCAGGTATCATCTCTTCATCATTTAGTTGAAGGTATTTTTTTAACCACAGCTGTTCCTTAGTTCATTTACTAAACTAAACTACCAACACAAGTTAAAGATGTATTGTCTAATAATAATCCTTTTAAAATCCCACTAAAACAGAATAAATACACTCATACATGCAAGCAGTTGACTTTCCATACACTCCATACTGTGACTAATATCATTACTGCAAACTTTTGAGACTACAGTAATGCTTAGACTGGATAAAGCTGCTATAAGATGCTCATGAATTATACAGAATGGTTTTACCAGCTTTCAAACATTAAAGATCAAGATAAATATTAGTTCTTCATCTATACAACAATGACTGATCAGGTACCACTTCATCTGACTAAACGTCTAACTAGATAGTTTCTCATTCTCTTTGTTGAAGTAATCAAGGTTTCTTACTTATCTGTGGTATAACTCAGTACAGATAACTAAAGGAGATTAAGACTTTCAGGTTGTAGCCACCATGTTGTGAAAAAGCTTTCCTGCACAGTTTTGATTGGTTGACTTTTCACTGGACTCTTTAAAAAAAAAAAAAAAAAGCTATTTAGTCTGGCATTTGCCAATTGCTTCTTCCTGTTGTTAATATCTATCTCTATTTTTATATTGATGTTCCTACATTTTTCTTTTGTTTTATTATTATTTTCTATTTAGATTGTATAACAGTTTTTGTTTTTTATGTGCCTCCCATCTTGATCAACTGACTGCTCATGCAACATCTCTTTTATCACAAGCCACCTATCGTCTTGTTCATATCATCCAAGGTCATCCTCACCCCAACTTGGAGAAATTGGGAAAGAATTAAGCAAAAGAAAAAAGCAAAGTAAATAATTCAACAAGGCTTAGAGCAACTGATCCATTATCAAGGACATGCCTCTGCTCCCTTTCTTTAAACTTCCTCCCCTTTGATTTCTTTCACTACAATCACCTGCTCTGTGGCTGTAGCCTTGGTTATTCTGCTGACGGAAAAGAAATATACGTTAGACAGGAACCTAAGCGTTTGAAAATAAAGTATTAATGCATTGTGAATGGGACTAGCTTTTCTGACAGAGATGAGTTTACCTGAAATGCATTAAACTGCTGGAAAATAGCTTTTTTTCTACAGAATTAGTATTTCTTCAAGTTATAATTGCAAACTTCCTAACATTTTCTCTGTAGCTAAAATAAGTGTGTCATTACATGAAGAAGCTCTGTCTCTTCAGATTAACCCCAGAATCTCAGTGTGAAATGATCATCCTAATGGTAGGGGTCCGAGTTCAGAAAACCCTCTGCGTACTCATCCACTCCAGAGTCTGAGTTTTTCTTATAGCTTCTTTCACCAGAGCACATCTGTAATTGCGTTAAAATACTCTGGTTAAATGAAGCACAAAGTTTCAATCTACGGAGGACAACGGAGGGTCGCAGTTTCTGCAGAGAGGACATGTCCCTGCCCTTGATTCATTCTTGATTCATTAAATTATGAATAAAATCACAGGGGCATGAAAATACAGGCAGGCCATCTGTATTAATCTCTCCACAGAGTATGTCTGTGAATAAAAAAAGTGTCCTTCAAGAGACAATGAAAAATTGATGTCATATCTTATAGTGCTGAGAAGAAAGCTTGTGCTGCTGCAGCTAAAGTAGAGTCCTTTGATATTTTTGCAGCGGTATTGGAGGAATTCAGTTTTGGTTAGCCTAACGCATTATTGTTAAAAAAGAGAAAGAAGTTTAAATTCCTGTCGTATATGAACTAACACACATTTCTTGAATCTTAATATGAATGTGGAAAATACATTTAGGGGAGATTAAGACTACAAATAAACAAAACAACTATTCACAACAGACATATACAGTATCATATTTAAATTGGAGGTCGCTACAGATAAATACTAAAAGTAATAATCAATAAAGAAAAGATCCTTACAAGCACACATATAGATTGTATTCATTTCTTAATAAATAAGCAATGTCATGTGTATTATTTGTTTATATTTTTATTAAGCTATATTATAATGTCAAAATTATTTTTGATCCATTGTAACCTTACAAGTTGGGATATTTCAAATGAGATGATTGCATCCTAACCTGTACAGAACAAAATGTAAAATATCTTCACAACATTTAAAAAAGGACATAAAATATTATCTTGTCCATAAGACATAAAACTTTTATGCTCTAAAATTATTTCAGAAATTCAAAATACTTATGTACTTGTGTGTGCATCTAGACTGATTAATCAAATAACAGTTTCTTAATCTGTAATTTATAATTTTTTTTCAAGTACAGCAGCGCCTGAATTCCAGGATGACGTCTCCCATGCTGTTTAACATGGAGATATAAACAGGGAGTGAGTGTGAGCTGTTCTCTCCATGTAAGGATATGCAGCAGTGGGAGTTGATGTGTTTGTGAAAAAGATGTTCTTTGGAGAGCATCAGTCTGCGATCTGACAAGTGTTCTGTCAGATTCTGTTGATAGATGGTTTGCTCCAGCATGCTGTGTTAACCCAAATCCACTTCAACTCTGCAGAACTGAGTCTTTGTGTTGCAGCTTGTTCTGCTGTCGCTGTCCAGCTGTCGTCCCACACAATAAGCTTTCATCTAAACGTCTCTCTCCAGTGCAGCTCTCCCCAACCAGAGGCTGACCCCGGATGAATCTGCTGATATGGGAACTTTCCGACTGAGATGATTCTCTGGACTTTGCAGTCCGTGGAGATTGCTTGAATTTCCTGACTCAGTTTGGAGTTTACATTCTTTGTGTGCTGTTGCCAAGGTAAGAAGTCTTTATCCTATTTTACTTTTTTTGTTGTTGCTTAGACTAGTTTAACTGAGTCTATACAAGCACAGAGGCAACTTTATTGATAAAGATTATCTTAGAGAGGTGAGTGAGTACATTTGATGTTATTCTACAACATGAAAAACAAAGGTCATTTGAATTTCAGAAAATAAGGTCACAACTTATGAGAACAATACCCCAAATTGTGGAGTCAGGGACCATATTTTAGGGATAGCGCTGTTAAATCTTGCAGCTCTTTCACAATTAAGTTTGTGTTTACGTTTTTGTTTTGCTTAAAAGTATTTATGTACGAGCAACAAAGTGGTCAGGGTGGAGAAGTCTGCTTATTTCTTGTTACCAAAATAGAGATTTACAGAAATCAGGTAAAAACAATGGAGCAAATTTTAGCAAATTGTTCATTTGTCACCTGATTTGTTAGATTGTTTTTTATGAACATGCTGGCAGAGGCGATTGTTGAAATGAGTGGTATGGTTAATTGTTCCTGTTTGTTTATGTGCAAGCATTAACACTGCATCACAGCCGAGTGATATAGGAAGTTAGAAAAGTAGCAAACTCACTGAGTCTGTTTACGTGAAAAGTTTAGATTGTTTATGACTTCTTTATCATTTTTTTCCTGTTTGAGAAATTTTTGCCTGTAATTCACTGTTGTGGGCTTGTTTGGTAGTTTTCAACGTTGGTGTTGCTGAAACCGTTCTCCCAGCCGTCACCTGTTCGGTATTTACGGATTTTTCTGTGGAACGTGACTCTAATCAGAGAGCATATCTGAAATTTTTTTTTGGCTGGTGTTTTGAAAACAACCAACACAGGAGTGATATTTATTTTCTTTAATGAAGATTGGCTGTACCCTCATGAGCAGATAAGAGGAAAACTGTTGATGTTAGCTTCGTTAGTAGCGCTAATGCATAATTAATGCATATTAAGGTTAATTCAGAGTTTGAACCATTAAAAAAGACAGATACAAGTGTTTTAGAGGGGACCTCAAGTGTTTACAGAATTTAGCAAGGTTTAGGGGTTCACTGTTCTGCCACATTTAGAAATATGGAATGACTGTGTAAACTTTAAATTAAGATATTTATTACATTTTCTTGTGGTACATCTTTACTTGTTTCCTGACAATCATGTTTTTGTTATTCTGTAAAGAAAAGTATTTTCAAAAATAAATAATGTTTATATTTGAAGAAACTGATCACAGCTTAAAATCGTTACAGAACATTGGCTGGAGAATGTGAGTGTGTATTTTCTTAATCATGCTTCAATAAAAAAAAAAGAAGATTCAGTTGAGCGATAAAAGTGATTTAATACTCAAGTTGTGAACACACAGAAAAGGCTTTTGCATCTGTTGGTTCTTTGCTTGTAACTTTGACCACCATCGGCTTTATCATCTGACTTTGGAACAGCTATTCTGACAGAAAACTAGGAAAAAATGCAACAGCCTCCATCAGCTCATTATTTTGTTTGTTGCTTGCTAATGTTGACTTATATCATAGTACTTAACTCCAGTCAAAATGTTCCTCACCACATTTTATTTATAAACTCTTATCAGACAGTACATTCAGGCTGAGACTTTTTTTCAAACAGAATTCCATGTTGTTAAGAAATTCCTGTTTTCTCAAAACAGATAAATGTAGATATAAATATCAAGAGACATTTTGTTAACACTGTCTGAAACTGCAATAAACATTTGTAAGCTCCTCTGAGTCGCCCTCTGTGGAGTCTCACTTCTCTGACAGTAACTTCCTGCATTGAAGCAGAGCTTTGGATGAGAAAGCTGACACACAGCAGCTGCTGTGTTTCAGGAGAAATGACTGGAATCAATTCAGTTGCGCCAATGATTTTATGGGTCATCATTCTGACGGTGTTCCAAGCCGCATCGGCTCAACCTGCTCTCCCTCGAGGACCCAGGCCCGTACCTGGACGAGGTGACAGTCCGGAACCAACAACAGCTCCGCTGCCGCCAGAGCCCACACCATGGCCAGAAGGTTGTGAGAGTGAGTTATTTCAATTTAATTTTAGGTCAGGAAACTGCAATATCCACTTTTCTGGATTTGCCTTGACGGACTTGAGGTCGTTTTGATTTATATTTAATTTGCCTGTTTTATATGCAGTGCTGGAAGTATCCAGTGGAAATAAAAACGTAGATGGGTTAAAAGTGCAATAAAGTTCAAGCACGACTGAACAAGAAATAGAGATGGTAAAGAAGGATGAAGGAGGCGCTCGTCTGCTTCTATAATACATTGCAAAACAGCATTAATTGCACTCTATGGATGTGAAATTACTGTAATTTAACCAGACAAAAGAGTTTGAATGATGTGAATGTGAAAGGCCTTATTTGTGCTATAATTTATCAGATGATTCACACTAATGCCTAAGAGCAGCATGTAATGCTCTGTCACCTTGAGGCTAAGCTCATTTTAACCAGGAACACAAAGCTTGTTTTGTACAGACTGATGTTCCAAGACTCACAATGAAAATGAACCTTTTCAAATCATTGCATGCATTATATGCACTTTCATTTTCATGCACAAAATCCTAATAGCATAAAAGTTGCAGAGTCTATATTGGAAGTTTCCAATGCAGCCCAGCAGTATGAACAGGCATGAAAGTGAAATTTAGGAATTTTATGGTTCGTGAAAAATAATTGGATTTTCAGGCTTCATTCTGTCTCATTCTGCCAGTTGTTCCATCATTCCATCAGTTCATTCAACCATGTTTGTTCATGGTACTAATAATTATACATAATGTGTTCATCTGCCATTAATTCATGCAGCTATTTATTCATCAATTCATTCATTATTCTATCCATCACTACATCTGATATTCCACCATCTGCTATACTTTTATTGTTTCCTATTGTCTGGTCATTTTTTTGCAGGTTTTATGTTCAAATTCTGACCACTGAAAACATATCTGCCATGGATTTACTATTAACTTTTGCATTTACATATAAGAACTTTGCATTTTCGAATATATGATCTGGAAAAGTGTGCAATTTTGACATAAAAAGTGTGTAGGAACCCTAATTAAAAAAATTTTTGAGCATAAAAAAACTACACTGCATCTTGCCCTATTCGTACCTTACTGCTCATTAATGTTAACAAAAAACATTTGCAACTTATTTACATTTTTGTTGGCATCCTCCTGTCCAGCAACGATCATCGACTGTCCCATCAAGCTGTTTTTCACCATTGACACATCAGAGACCATCGCCCTGCAGGAATCTCCGCCCGGGAGTTTGGTGGAGAGCATCAAGGAGTTTATGAAGATATTCGCCCAGAATCTCGAAGACGAGGAGTACAGGGGCCAGATCCAGATCACTTGGTCCTTTGGGGGATTGCACTTCTCTCAGAAGCAGGTGTTGTTCAGTCAGTTCACAACCAGACAGAGCTTCATCAGGAATCTCAGTCAGATAAAATACCTGGGCAAAGGCACCTACATCGACTGCGCCCTCACAAATATGACCCACCAGATGACGTACTCAGGGACACAAGCTGTCCTGTTCTCAGTGGTCATCACAGATGGTCATGTGACGGGGAGTCCATGTGGGGGGATCAAGGTGGCAGGTGACAGGGCTCGAGATCAAGGGATCCACATTTTTTCAGTAGGAGCCTCCAGAAGCATCGATGAATTAGGGATGAGGGAGATAGCCAGTTCACCCACAGAGGTGTACCGAGATGATTACATAGTCATGGAGATTGCTAATGGAAGACCGAGGATGAACACTGAAACTATTGATCGCATCATCAAAGTCATGGTGATCTGAGATCTTATTTTTTCTAAATATTTTTATAAGATTTTATTGGTAGAAGAAACCTGCCTTACTGACTGCTGTTTTTATTTTGCAGAAATATCAAGCATATCTACAGGTAAGACAACTTAAAAAATAATGATTGATCCATTAAAACATCACTTCATTTGTTCTAGTCCCAGGATTTTGGAGAAACTGTTCCTTTACTTGTTTACCTAATGATTTTTGAATCCCTTCCCTAATATTGAACTAAATAACTACCTGCTAGAGTTCGCTAGAGTTATTATGCTTTGATTTGAATCTGTCATATCTATACAGATTAATAAAACTTTAATGACCTCAAAAAGGATGTTAGAATTCATCCCATCATGTCATTTACTTTTTCTTTTACTAATTTGTTGAGCAATAATAATTTGTCCTCGTTGATATAGCTATAGCTTGTAAGCTAAAAATATATAACTCTACTTAAAAATCACAGAAGATCAAATGTGCTTTTAAATGTATAAACAATAAAAGCTTCAATCCACAAGTAGTTTCTTAGTCTAACTTACCCTACTCTATGCTCATGAAAAATTTGTTCTTCTGTTCAAGGCGCATCAAAGATTAATGAGGTTGGTCAAACATTTTGAAATGGGATCACCACTGTTTTCACAAATGAGCTAGTTCTTTTAAATCTTAGAACATATGGCATAGGAAGACGTGATGCCATAGAAAAACACAACATCAGCATCACCTTAGTCTGCACTGAACACTATAGGAGACACAATATGATCACCAGATAACCCAGGCTGCCACAGGTTTTTGGATTTGTTGAACAATTCTTCTACACAAGCACTGCGCGTCACACATGCCATGTACATTTAATGTGTTTGCAACTTCGAGAGAATCCACCCAACTGTGACTCAGCATGGTTTAATCTCTCACCACACTGTGCTGTCTGCATTTACTTCTATCACCTCAGTGTGCCATATGCTTGAAACTGAAACTAAGGACCGGATCTACTTTCAAAATAATGACATTTCATTCCCAGACATTTGAATGATCCCAAAGTATTAATAAAATGAAACTAGAGGGTGACATCACAGGAAAAAGAAACATACCCCATCCTAATGCAGCAGAACACAATAAATTCCACATCCTTCATCCCAATACACATACACCATTCACAACAAGAGTGCGTAGTTCAAAGAGTTAACAGGATAAAATCCCCTTAATATTCTTATGTTTAGACCTCTTGTGTTTTATCATTTGCATGTACAGTGTTTTTCTTTTTTCAAAAAGCACTGTACATACAAATATTTACTTCGAAGACTGCTTCTGTTTTTTACCATATTTTTTTCATAGTCATATTTGAAATGTTTTTATATTGTTTAAAAAGTAAAACCAAAGTTACATTTCTTGTTTCTGTGCGCAAATATGGTCAATAAAGATGGTTCTCATTTGGTGATGTATAAGACAAAGCAATCAAACATGTTGACACAAACCCTTTGTCCACCTGTTGACGAAGCTCTGTCTGGTCCTGAACCTACATAAATCCAGCAATCAATTCCCCTTCAAATTGTTCAGTACAATTTCCTTCAAAAGCAATGGCACCTCAGTGCAATAATTGTTTTTCAAGCTCCATATCAGCACTGAACCCATGTTGCCCTGAGGGGTTTCTTCTGCCAACCAGTGTGCTGCAAATATTCAAATATTCAGATTCAAAACAAAAACATGCAATGAGTCTATAGAAGAAAATAATAGAGATTTTGACAAAAGCCAACCTACACCAATAGAAGGCCTGCTTGTGGATTATTTGCTCATATTTGTTGAAAAAAGAGAGAACATAGTTTCTAATCAGGAATTAAAACATAAATGTATGTGTAGAACATTTAATGTGGAAACATTTACTTAGTTTCTATTATTATAATTGAACAGTAGAGTTACCAGGTAATTTTTATCTATGAAGCAAAACATTCATCCCCCATTAGCACACAAACCAATGCTTAATGCAGAAAACCCTTAAAACAAAAACCTTTAGAAACTGCTACGGTGTCTAAACTTTTTAATTTTGAAATTAAATTTTGAAATAATATTTTGTTTATTTATTCTTAATTAATTTATTTTTGTTCTTCTTCTACTTGCAGTGTTATAAACCTACATGCCTTGCAGTCCCTGGGATCCCGGGACGAAAAGGGGCCTCAGGTCCAAAAGTCAGTATGACTAGCGCTATGCTAGTTTTCATGTTTTGTTTCCTGTTTTGCAAAAACATTCATTTTGCTGTTATTTTTCTAGGGCATTAAAGGTGACAGAGGCATCAAAGGACCAAAAGGTCATAAAGGTAACCAGGTATGCCTGAGAATACGTCAAATCTAGTAAAAAAACAACATGTGATTTTATTTTATTTTTTTAATTTTCAATGACAGCTCACTTTTAAATAAAGTGTTCCAATTTAGGGTGATCCTGGGATTGAAGGTTCAATTGGACGACCTGGTCTAAAGGTTTGGTGAAGCTCACCAAATATTTATATGTTTTTAATTTATTTATCTTAATAATTTATCCCTTCTTGTTTGCCCTCAGGGAAAAATTGGCTTAAAAGGTGAAAAGGTGAGATTTTCTAAAACGTTTTGATTATGTGCCAGAGAGGGAAAGAAAATACCAGCTGTAATAAATTTATTTCTTTCAAACAGGGTGAAATTGGATTAATTGGAGCAAAGGTGTAGTAACATTTTAATGCTTGGCTACACCACTCGTTTCTAGACTCTGAAAATTAATTGTGTTTGTTGTTTCCTGCAGGGTGTGGCGGGTTCACCAGGAAGGAATGGAACAGATGGACAAAAGGTAAGTGGCGATGCATGTTACGCTTTCAAGGCACGGGATACTAGAGACATGTTCACTGACCTGTGGAAATTTCAGGGTAAAATTGGTCGAATTGGAGCTCCTGGCTGCAAAGGTGATCCAGGTGAAAAGGTGAGTCTTGTGCTTTTACTGAAATCTGTTTTTGAGTATTGATCTTTTCGTAGTTACTGCAAGAAAGAACACAATCACTTTCTACCATGTTGCACATATAGATCAATCAGATGGTGTTTTACGTTATCATTAATCACCCACAGATGTCTGACTCATTCAATGCCTGTTTTTAAGGGTCCAGATGGATACCCAGGAGACCCTGGTGACTCTGGATTATCTGGAAAAAAGGGAGAAAAGGTGTGAAAAAGAAGTCAGTTTATACAATTTTAGTCTGGAGAAAGACAGGGTAAATGTAAAAAAAATGAATAAAATAAAAAAGAACAGCTCAAAAATGCACAGATAACATAAAGCAAGGCTGTAGATTCAGAATTTGTTGGATTCACAGTGAAACAGTCAGGATGTTGGAATAGCAGCCTGGACCATCAACTTTTTATGGGGATCTTCACTTGTTTAATAGGCAGAAAGGAAATTTCCAGTTTGAGCACAACTTTTGAAAGAGGATGTGTCACATAAGCAAACCACTGTATTTCTACTAGTTTTGTGCTTTGAAAACCAAAGGAAAGGCAGAATGTGATTTATTTATTGTTTCATATTTAAAAAATTTCAACATCTTCAAAACATGATTAAATGAGTTCTTTAAAGCAAGCAGGCCCTCTATGACATGGGCATAGAGGGCCAGTATTCTCTATGCCCATGTCAGTGTTTTAAGCTAATTGAGTCATTGTCTTTGTTGATTCAGGGTGATATAGGTCTCCCTGGGAAGATAGGCCCCCCAGGCCCTGTGGGAAATCCAGGACTAAACGTAAGTTTTAGTTTGAAACACAGCAGAATGATGAAAAAAACAGCCACTAACCCGTCTTAGCATTTCTTAGGGTGAAAAGGGAAATCCTGGAAATCCAGGATCACCTGGAGAAAGAGGGGTTCCGGTATGTATCATGGATTTATTTAACTGTCCTACAACATAAATTATATTCTAGGACTCTTATAGTACATTTGTATTTCTTTCAGGGGATTAGTGGCAAACCAGGACTGAAGGGCGAACTGGTATTTCAAGCACTATTTAAAAGTTTTGTTTTTGAGTTGTAAAATTTCGACATTCATATTTTATCAAATGTCAACAGGGCAGGAGAGGAGATCCTGGAAGGAAGGGGGCGCTAGGACAAGATGGGGCCCCAGGACCAAAGGTGAGTTTTACATTGAGAAAAATCAGTTGTCATCTACTGATGACATTTACAGTTCTGGATTTTTAAAGCAGCTCTATTCCTTTTTCAAACTGAGAAAAGTTAGGAAACCAAAACCAAAAGTAAATACTAGAGAACTTCTACTGCAGGGTGTCTTGGTAAACTATAGAGTGTTTTTTTTTGTTTTGTTTTGTTTTTGAAAAAAGCAAAGATCATGAAGGAAGGAGGGTTTCTCCTAGTGATCTGAAACTCTGTTAATCTTTTGAAATACTGACAAACAGCATGAAATTCTGTTGACATGAGGTTTCAGCTGTAGAAGTACAGAAAATATCATGTTTTTCCCCATTTTCTGCACAACTCTACACCCCCAGAGAGCAGAACCCCCTCCTGTCATGATTTAGTTATGCAATGAATCAGATAATTTCTTTGAATTCTGAGGAAGATTCTTGTTTTGCTCCCATTTCTTTAGTCAGATTAAGCAATTATTTATTATTTAAAATTCTCACGCAATATTTCTTTGAAGGGAGATCGAGGAGCATCAGGGGACAGAGGTCGACCTGGGGAGGATGGAGTTAGGGGTGCGAAGGTGAGAGGATCCCAGTGTGGGTGGGCTTTGGCCAGAAAGACAACCCAGAGCCTTGTTACACATCATATAATGAAGCTACGCCTTTATTCACAGTGGATCAGCCAAAACAACTCCAGCTGAGTCTGGTATCAGGAAAAAAGTGGTCTTTCTCCAGGGAAAACACAATCCTTTTGAAATGTTTTGGCCTGCGTTGTCCACTGCCAAATTCCCATCCACATGAGTAATTCTGTTTGTGGGGGCTAGAGTCAAGGTTAAGTCCAGTGAAAGCGTTTCCATTAATGTTTTCAGGGAAACCCAGGACTACCAGGACCAAGGGGTTGGACAGGAGAACCGGGGAGCGCTGGAGGAAATGTGTGCAGTTCATAATATCATATTATTAACAGATTAATAGTTAAAGTTCATGAGCCATTAACCTTTGACGCTGTAGGGCACAGTGGGGCATCCTGGAGACCCCGGACTGAGAGGAGACCCTGGACCACCTGGACCGCAGGTGAGTAGATCAAGTTTTAACTCTAAATGTAATAGTTTTTACACTTTTTAAATTTAATGACATTTTAACAGTTTTATTTGAAGGTCTTAAATCAAAATCAGTAAAAACTGTATTCAGATATTTACCACTCTGAAAAACTAGGAAGCATAAGGAAGACGTAAACTTTCCCATCACGATGGCCACCAGGAAGAAAGAAATGAGAGTCTTCGGCTTAAATTTAAGCTCATTTAATGAAAATGTATGTGGTTATATTTCCAATTGAGTTTTTCCTAATTGTGAGTTTTTTATTTATATTGGAGAAATGAAGTGACGCTGTTAAAGCATTAATAACCAAAACCTAATCTTTGCATATAATATTTAACATTCAACACTGTCCTGGTTTAAAGGGAGACAGTGGAAGACCAGGATTCAACTACCCTGGACCAAGAGGACCAACAGTATGATTTTTTTCTATTCATATCATAAGATTTCCTTCAGGTTTTAGATGCACAAGTAAAAGTGAATTCTGTGCTTTGTAGGGAGAGAGAGGAGATCCGGGCAAAAGAGGACCCAGAGGGGGCAGAGGTGAATGCGGTGCAAAAGGGGAGCCAGGAGCTAAAGGAGCACCAGGAGAGCCTGTAAGAATAAAGACACAATGTCTTTAATGAAAGGGCAATTTAAGGTTTGAACAGAGATGCTGAGCCGATAAGCTGAAACTAATGTTTATACGGTTCTGCTGAAACAGGGAAAAACTCTTATCTCAAAAATGAATGCTGTGCAGACTGTTCTGCCTCAAGTACTTGGACTGCTGAATGCACACAGCAGAAGAAGTACTTAAATGAAACTATGTACATCAGTGTAACAATCAAGTTTTCAGGGCCATGTTAAGTATTTTAACTCAATAAGTGATTTTGCTTAAATGAAGTTTTTAAAACTGATAATGCATTAATTAGCATGTGTTGTTGCACCAAATATGTCTAAATCTGTAAATGTATTTTATTTTGTAAAGTTTAACTAAATCCTTAATTATGTCATCTTTGTCCTTGTCGTTTTTTGACCAGTCCCTAAAGATAACTTTGAATGGTTGCATGAATATATTTAAGAAAAATCTACTTTCACATCAAAAAAGTTACATAGAAGAAAAATCAATTAATAAATATGAAAATGTGTGCACTTGAAGAAGCTAGTGTTGTGTAAAACAGACTTGATTTAGGTCTTTTTTCTGTTTTTCAAAAGTATTGATGTTACATTTTTCTGCAAGATTCGTTTACCACAATAAAATGTCTTCAGCCCTCATTTCAACTTAAAAGGTCGCCTAAATACATCTTTCCTAAAGAATAGTTACTACAGTGGCCAGTTAGTCAAAGGCCGTCATCTCGTTTGGTGCTGATGTAGACTTGCACAAAAATTATTTTACTGGACTTTATTTAGTCACTCCATATGCAGCCACCTACTGGACATTTTGTCAGTTAATTCGTGATTTAAAAGGAGGAGTAGTTATCTTATCACATAGATCCAGGTTGGTTTCAGTATCTGAAACATTTATTGTGACCAAAAAAGCTAAAGAAGTCTTTAGGGAGGAAAATACTATTTCACATAATTTGTGTGTCGCATAGAATTTTTCAAAACATCATATTTACAACAATTGGCTGAATATTTTACAAGATTATGTAGGAAAAAAATAATATTTTTGGGGAAACATGCTCTTTAGAAATAGAGTCTGTGAAGATTACTCAGGTGGAAATAGAAAACTGAAATATTATCACGAAAGAAGAAACAGAAAATAGTCATTTAAAAAAAGGCAGAAACCACTGTGGAGCTTCTTTTAAAGACATAAAAAAGGAGCCCGAGATCATCATCATCATCATCATCATTATCATTACTGCCATCTGTTTCTTTGTGATATTTTTTGCAATGAAACAGATGCAATTTATCTTCTGTACTGTCCATGTGTAGTTCATGGACATTACAGTACTTCTTCAAACAAGGAGCAAAATCCTTGTTTTGACGCCCCACCTTCTGTAAAAAAAGAGATGAACACTTTATACATATGCAGAAAATGAGTCACTACTACTTAAAACATGCTTGGTATGAGTCACTTCACCAGAAAAATATTTTGCATTCAGGGTGAAGCAGGCCAGCCAGGCCAGCCAGGAGAGAGAGGACCCCAGGGAGGCCCTGGAAAAGATGTAAGAAGCATCAGCGAAACCACTTCAGTAATCACCTGACCATGCATAAAGATATCAGATCCAATATCTCCACTCTGTGTTTGTCATGTGCTTGTGCAGGGGGGTCCAGGACCAGCTGGGGATCCTGGGCTCACTGTAAGTCAAACTGAAAAATACCATGAATAAAAGTAAGCTCTTTATATTCTTTTACACTGAATGTCTCTAACCCGTCTTAATGTTACTCCAGGACTGTGATGTTATGACGTACATCAGGGAGACATGTGGTTGTTGTGGTAGGCAGAGACGTGATCCTCATTCCAACATAGCTTTGCAGTTATCATCTTTAAACATGCTGAGCCACTTGTTGCATTTTCTTTCTATTTTTTTCACTCAGACTGTGAGAAACACTGCGGCGCTCTGGACATTGTCTTTGTAATTGACAGCTCTGAGAGCGTTGGGATGACCAACTTCACCCTGGAAAAGAACTTTGTTATTAACACCATCAACAGGCTGGGATCAATGGCCTCCGACCCCAAATCTCCAACTGGTACAGTCCACAAAAATAACATTCAAGCCTTTTCTAAAGGAAAATCAGCACAGTGATCATATGTCAAACTGTTGGGAATGTTTCAGTGATTTGAAAGTCAGAGCCTATTGTTTTCCGACCTAATGTTACGTTAAAACTTTGCTGTTATTTCCACAATATGATGAACTACATATTCATATTCATAAATTATCACTGGGTTCAACATCTTTATACAAACAACAATACAATGTCATATGATTCCTGACTACTATGTCTAAAAGAAAATAGCATATTGATTGTTACAGTTGTAATGACGGTTTATATAAAATTTATAGGTTATTTCGAATGTACAACAAAAGCTAAATTTCGGAGTAGTTTTCAGGTAAACATGCTTTTTGTGCAAAATATTGTAGCTTTTTGTCATTCTGTATCAAAAGTACAACAATGTGTGTAGCATTTTGGGTTTTTTCACTTTTAACACTACCTTAGAGTTCTACTCAGAAGTTGTAATTTCCAAGTTTCATGCATGAAAAATGAAACAGAAAGAACCCTGAAGGGGGAATCCTGCATTTGAACATTAGAGGTCTCCCGTTAACTCTAAATTCAGATTCAATATGGTTTCCACAGAAATATAGTGAAAATTATTACAGGATTAAACAGTTTATTTGCACTTCTGACTCTTTTCTATCTTATTAACCACTACTGATGTAGTGCCAAACAATCTTTGTACAAATTCTCTTGAAGTCTACATGCACAGAATGGAGATTAACAAGTTGCCTTGCTAATTGTAGTTAGTGATAAAACACTTAGTAAATTTAACAAGTTTTGCAATCTCTCCTAGCTTAGCTGTGGCATCATCCCAAGATCCGGTTTTCAACTTCTGAGGCAGCAGGAGTCTACCACAGTTGTGGGTCAGAGATTTGGGAAAACTCTGTAGCTTTTTAGCATTGTTCAATTGAAAAAATTAAGCCTTTTATTGACACATCTACAGAAAACAGTTAAAGAAGTTTTATCATTCAAAAAAAGACCATTTTTAGCAACTAGCAACTTGCAATTAATCTACAGTGACTGTATTTTTCAGGTACAAGAGTTGGAGTGGTTCAGTTCAGTCACGAAGGAACGTTTGAGGCCATACAACTCGATGACCCTTCCATAGACTCCATGTCTTCATTCAAGACAGCAGTGAAGAATCTTCAGTGGATTGCTGGGGGCACATTTACACCCTCTGCACTCAAGTTTGCCTATGATAACCTAATAAGGGACAGCAAGAGAGCCCGTGCCAAAATATCTGTAGTGGTAGTCACAGACGGTCGCTTTGACCCTCGTGATGATGACAGTAAACTCAGGTACCTCTGCGATGACCCCAATGTGGTGGTGAATGCCATTGGAGTTGGTGACATGTTTGACAAGGAACATGACAGTGAGACCCTAGTATCAATAGCCTGTAACAACAAGGACCGCATCACTGAGATGAAGCAATACACAGACTTAGTGGCTGATAACTTCATTCAGAAGATGGAAACAGTTCTCTGTCCTGGTAAGTCTCTCCATCCATTCTCCTTTTGATATTTGCCTAAACTTCACTGAATGTGTTTACTTTTCCAGATCCAGTGATTAAGTGTCCAGATCTTCCCTGCAAAACTGGTGGGTTTTATTTATGGTTAGGTTACTGGTTTAATGGTAAAATGAAGAGAATGTCATTGAGTAAGCTGTCCTCTTTCATTACAGAACTTGATGTAGCTCCATGTGTTGGACGACCCGTAGAGCTGGTGTTTCTTCTCGACGGTTCGGAGCGCCTCGGGATGGAAAACTTTGGCCATGCAAGTCATTTTGTTCAAATGGTCGCAAATGCATTGACAATGGCCAAGAACAGAAATGACCAAAACGGGGCTCGTCTGGCACTGACAGAGTTTGGCAATGAGAATGAAAACCAAGTGGCCTTTCTTCTTACACACGACCAGAAGTCTATCACTTCTGGTCTATCAGGTTTACATTATCTTGATGCTTCATCTGCAGTGGGGCCTGCCATCTTCAAAACCATCAATGAGATTTTGGGTAAAGGACCCACTCGCAAGACAAGACGTGGTGCCGAGGTTTCATTTGTTTTCATCACAGATGGTATTACTAACATCACCAACCTGGACGAGGCAGCTTCTGCAATGCGCAGGGAGCACATCTTTTCCACTGTGATTGCCACGGGAAGTGATGTGGATGAAGAAGTCCTAACAAAGTTGGCTATGGGTGACCAGACTGCCATCTTTAAGAGTCAGAAATTTTCTGATCTGTTACAGCCTAGTTTCTTTGACCGTTTCGTCAGGTGGGTGTGTTAGAGACTGTCCTCATTGTGAGTGTTGTACTGGTGTTACTGCTCTGTACTCTGTATCATTTTAACAGTTGATCCAAGTTGAATTCACACTTGTATTATTCTCAAAAATGCTGATTAAGGTCAGCTTTGTTCTAATTTCACCTCAGTCAGAGATTAACAGGAACAATAATGTGCAAAACTTGAAATATTTGGGGAGGGGGTTTCTAAAGAACTCAGTTCTTACCAGCACTGATTTTCTTTGTGTTCAAATATGAAATAAAAATAAATGAGCCAATGGTGAGAGATAACTGGCAAAAACTTTAGATGCCTCTATATTGTCTACCCAAATTGTTTTGAGTGAACATTTTCCTGACAACATTTTTTCCTTGTGCCAAAATATTAAATTAGGTCAGCTTCGATTTATCTGTAAAATGGTCTATTTAGTTTTTCAATTGCAAGAGACCCAAACTTTAAACAAAACTTAGCATAAATAAGGGAAAATGATTTCCATCAAGTTAATTTGACAACCAGTGAAGCAATTTATTTTTCCAAATACTGCACTTGGAAATTCATCTCCAGACATGAACACTAATTATACGGCGAAATTAGCTAATATCATAGCTAACAGCTGAAACCAAGAGCACTTTGGTGTGGTCCATTTGTCCTCAGAAATCCAACTTTCTTATTTACTTCACCAACTCAAAATCCAATATATTTGATATATATAATATCAAATGTAACAAAAAAATGTATGCCTTGTGTTTTGGTGATACCTTCTCAGTCACACATAGTGTCTAATATGTTTCTAAATAGCTTGAATGCATAAAACGCTGAAATATGTGCTGCTTTAATTAAATTTACCCTTAATGACACAATTAGCAAATACTACTGTTGTTTTCATCAAGCAACTGAAACTAAGTGATTCTGTTAAAAGGTTATAAGCAGTTATTCCTTCCTTGAATGGAGGAAACTCCCTTGTTGTTTTCACTCTATGCAAAACCCAGTTAGTTGGCCCAAAAGGCTGAAGCTAAAGGCTAATCCGAGAGGCCATAGACCAAGAAGACAACTGTTAATGCTTCATGAGCCTGTAAATTGTTATCATGCATGTATAGAGGAGTTATTTACAAAGAAGCTGAATATTATTTTCACATGAAGTGAAGGTTGGAGGTGATGCACCACCTCCTGTACATTTGGGCTTTTCTGGATGGATTTTGTCTACATGTTTCCTTCAACGGCTAAATATCTATGTCAGGTTATTTGGTCACTTAAAATTTTCCTCTGTTTTTAGTGCTTGTACACATAATTGTCTCTCCGTTTCAATGTGATGATGTGTTGCGACCTGTCCAAGGTTCACCTGACATCTTGCCCACCAAGCGCCATAGATAGACATTTTGAAGAGTACAGTTGTTTTGAGATGGTGAAAATCAGTTTTGGTCTAGTTCTTTCTCTGTCTAGCCATTAAATTCATCCTCTAAGACCAATTAATATGGGTTTATATCAATAGAAAACAATATAAAATATCCAATACAAGAAAGATATTAACTGCTTTTAACCTTTTTAACAGAACCACACCTGGAAATTCATGAACACCTTTGAAAGTTGGCTGTGATATCATTTGAAGATTAGGGCTCTAATGACTTAGCACTTAGAAATATGTTTCTAAATAGTTTGAATGTATAAAACACTGAAATATGTGCCGCTTTAATTAAATTTACCCTTAATGACACAATTAGCAAAGTGATACAGACTTGAATCTTCGTTGTCCGCAATAAATCCAGGGCAATATGTTTTGTTCATGCTTTTATTTTGAAAGGTTCTCTCCTATACTAAGGAGGTACAGTCTCATTTTTAAGAAGTAAATGTTACACAAATGCAGCTTTTAAGTGTTTTATGTATGATGGTGTGGTGCTAGCAAGCTTACATTTATTAATTAAAGACTTTTTATAGCTGTTCAAAAAATATCTTACACAGTATCATATAGTACAATAATTTGGTTCAAGAACAGTGGTTTAAACTAGAGGGTTTTTGTGTAAAATACAAGTGTCTGTCTGTTGGTGTTCATTGTCTGTCAAACAAAAACTTTGCAATATACTCATTATTTTAAGAAAATAATTGTTTATTACTTGTGCGTTCTACAATTTGGAATTATTATCACAAAGCATAATTTTTTAATATATTTTGTCACCCAAAAAAGCACAAGCTCTACTGTTAAGCACATTATAAATCATTTTTATTATTTCACATAATAAACCTGTAGTACTCTGAATGTTACAGTTTTTAGTACACCAGATCATTGGAAATTGAATTACAAATGACTCACACAATGATAGTGATTTTACATTTAAAAGTGAACACAACGTTTTTGATCTAAGCAGTTTTCTGTAAGTTGTTTGGTCAATTGTTCAATAAAGTACAGCTAACTAAAATACACCCAGTGACAGGGACTTCCAGTGGAAGGAACAGGACAAAGGACGGTTTAACTAGTTTGCTTTGGGTGGGTTCAAATACCACATTCTTTATATTTCTGCCACTCCTCCTGCTTCTTTACTTACATCATGTCCAGCTGCACAGGAAGAGAGCAAAGAGAAGGGATATGAGCCTGATGAGTTTATAATGAGGCACTAAAAGCTCAACTTCTCAAAGAACAACATAAAAACCGCAGAGGAAACAGTTCTAACACTAATTCCTAAATTACATATCTATAGAAAAAGAGAGAATATAGATTGTTGTTGGAGGACACATTTTCACACTCACCAAGTCATCAACATCGCCAGTGTCTTCCACCGCTTCAGAAGCAACTTGTTCTTTCTTTTCCTCAGCCAAAAGAAACTGCAAACAAAGTAGGCTTCAGCTAGTATGAAGGGCTGATAAAGTTTGTTCGCACAATCTAAATAACTTGCATGACTTTAAAATATCCTTGGAAAGCTAAATATTTCAGCAATTCAACACAAAACCTGAATGCTACAGATTTAGAACAGAGTGATGTATCTCACAGTAATATATTTAAAGGGTTCATTTCTGCTATGTTTCGTAATTATGGGTTAGAGCTAATATAAAAACTTTAAATTTAGTTTCTCATGAATTGGAAAATTATGGAATAAATGGAAAATTATTTTTAACAGGAAGAAAGTCCAGTGTGACTTCAACCTTCAGCTGCTCTTCTTAAATTAGTTTTAATTCAGTCACATCGGAGGGTTTAGATGCACAAAAAGACTCTGGACCTTGACTAGGCCACTCCAAAACGAACGTCTTTTTTTAATTAAGCCATTCAGAAGTGGACCTACCGCTACTTAGTCTGTGTCCTTGAACTAAAGGTCATGAACTGATTCCTCCTGAAGAGCAGAACTCATGGTTCAATCATTTGGGTTCCTGTTGGTCCGAAAAGCTTTTTCCACTTTTTTTTTTGTTGTTGAATCGTGACCGCAAACATTAATGAAAGCAAGTGAGGCCTTTAGATGTTGGTTTATTTGAGACCTCCTGGATGAGTCACTGATGTGTTTGGGGAGTAATTTTGGTAGACAGCCTACTTCATGTTGTCAGAAAAGTCCTATGTAAGTGATTTCTAGATTCTGCAAGTCTGGCAGTAATCAAGCTTTTCCACATGGGGTCAGGTTAATTTGGACAGGTTGAAACCAGTGAACCTGTCTCTTGTTTCAAGAGAAACAAGTTGTTTCTCTTGAAATCGTCATTTAAAAACTAATTTTTTCAAAGTTTCTTTTTTTTTGGTTCGTTTGTTATTCATTGCTGATATTAAAAATTAATTTTCTCCCAAACTGAGTATTGTTTTTTCATCTGCTGTTAACCATAATCCCCAAAATAAAAGAAGTACTTCTTATATATGTTGCTTTGTGTTTCATTAGTCTGTATTTATACACAAGTTTCACTTTCTGAATTGACTTACTGAAATAAATTAATTTCTCAGTGATATTCCACACTATTAATATGAACATCAATGTGCATTAAAATCACCTGAGAAGCTTCACATTTCGACACGGCGCTTTCTTCAACCTCGTCCTTGCTGATCAAAGTCACAGCGTCTGGCCAAACAAAGAAGTTAAACGCTGAACTCTTCAGTAGACTTGTGCTGTAACTAAAGCAGCGTTCAGCACTCAAATCATGTAGAGGGTTCATCTCTTCCCAGGGGAAAAATCATTTTGCTGAAACCTTGCAGCCTCTTACAAAGAAGGCTTATCATACCTTGAACAACCAGGTCCCAGAAGACCTCGAGGGCTCTGCTGGGAATACTCCTTTTCAGGGACTGAAGGTAACTGTTGAACAGATCAGCATTCCCCTGCTGAATTATGGAAGACATAAAACATTCAAATTCCATTTAGTGCTCTCACAAATGCTGATATGCTTATGAAAATTTGCCTCAGCTCAAGTCACAAGAAAAGAAACAGACTCATTTTATGTCAAGTCTAATAATCTCAGAAGAACAACCAAACTTTGAAAGCACATCATAGTTGTGCATTCCTAAATGTCGGATAGTGAATGTTTATTTACCTTAACAGACTGCTCTCTGAAAGCCTGGATACAGGTGATGCTTTTCATGTAGTAATGTGTGTTCTTGTTGCTTAGCAGCTGCTCTATCCTGTGAGTCAGCTGCTGACAGACTGAAAAGACAGGGGTCACCACAACCAGAGAGAGAGAAAAACATAATTACAGGGGCTGAGCGTGAGTCACGCTGGTTTATATTAGACCGATTTTCATCTGATCAGCTCTGCAGTGAAATAACAGGAAGCCAGGACCTCACCTTCTCCGAACGGAAGAGTTTTCTGTTTGATCAGAGCGCGGAAGTCCCGGGCTGGATCGACGCTTCCCACCTGGTTGGAGGTGGAAACTCATTTAAGACACATCTGTTAGGCTTTCCAGACTCAAAGTTCCAGAATCTGTTTTGTTCATTTTTAAAACACAAAATAATAAACTGCACCATTGGTTTATGGCAGATTTTCTAGTGGGCAGGCTTTAAATAAGCAAGAAGAAAAACCTTTAACTAGAGGGAAAGTAGGAGACAAGGGACAGACACAGAACATGAAGGAAAGTAGGAGAAGGAAGGAAGGCATGGAGACAGGACATAAGGAAGAGAATTAAGACACAAAGGAGGAAAGATGGAAGGGCACAAGGAAAGAAGGAAGGAAGTAGGATACAATGATAGAAGTTCACCAAGACAGATGGAGGGACAGAGAGATAGGAGAAATAGTGAAAGGAAGGAAAGATAGAGGAGATAAAACAGGGACAGAAAGATAGGCAGGGACATAAAGATAGGGAGCATAAAAGGTTGAAGGACACAAAGAGGGAATTAAAAGATACGGTGCAATAAGTGCAAGGACACTACTAATGAAGGAAGGAAGTAGGACAAAAGTACTAAGAAGGAAAGAGGTACAGTAATGGAAGAAAGGAAGGAGGAAAAAAAGAAAAAAGGGAGGAAGGAAGGAAGCAAGCAATTGAGAACAGAAGGAAAGAAGAAAGGACACAAGTAAATAACCAAGAAGGAAAATACAGAAGGAAGGGTGGAATGAAAGAAAGGACAAATAGCAGGTAAGAATAAAGGACACAAGACAGGAAAGATAGAAGAAAGGAAGAACACAACATTTAGACAATGGGACAGGAACAGAGTCTAGAAAAGAAATATTTTTCCACCCTTATTTTTTATATTTATCCAGACATGAAAGCTACTCTAAGCTTTTCTATATATAACCCCTATGTGGCCTGTGAGGACTCAACCAGTTCCCTCTGATACGTACAGAAGTAACAGACCCTTCAGCAATGTTTGCCAGGCTATACTCCTCCTCTGCTTCATCTTCTTTTGCTTTCTTGGCATCTGGTTCCTCAGAGCTATGAATCACAAAGGAGAATATTTACAATCCATCACCGCTTCTTGCGACGTGAAAAATGCCATGCATGTTACTCTGCAAAGGTTTTACAACCGATCTGCACACAAGACTGCAACTGGACCCTGAATACAAACTCACTCTTTGCCAAAAATCTGAGCGCTTGTCTTCAGCTTCTTTTTCTTCTCTACTTCGGTGAGTGGAAACAACTTCTTTATCTCCTCCAGTGGAGCTTGGCAGCGTTCCTGGATGATCTCAGGGCGATCGAGAGCAGCCTCCAGCCACGGCTCCATGGGGGGAAGAGGAGAGTCAGGGTGTACAGCCCTGTGGTGCAGACACTGAAATAATAAAATGATTTTGAAAAGCTGAAACCAGCACTCAGTGAGGCAGAACCAAAACAGGATAAACAGTGTCAGATTCTAGCTGGGTAAGGTTTTCCTTCCAATAGGAAAATCATCCTGACAATAAACACAAACAATGCATTTTGACTAAAAAAATGCATTTTGGATGACTGTTATATCAAAACTCTCTCCTATGATCATTTCATTTCTTTTAATTATTGTTATGTGATGTTCTAATTTTCTGTAAAACCACATTGCATTAGCTGTAAGCCATATTCAGCATAATTAACAGAAAGAAATGCTTGCAATATATCTCCGCATTAATGTATTAGAGTTGATTTATAGACTGAATTACTGAAACACACTCACTTTTTGTGTGTATTATAATATTCTGACTCAGAAAAAAGTCCTGAGTTAGCCATGAAGAAAAAATTTTGGGAAAACTCACAGAGGTTGAAGCTTCATCATAAAAAGTGACACATCAAAGAACGACAAGCAACACTTCTCAAGTGATAAAGATTTAGTGAGACAAGTCTGCAGAAGAATATGAAATCTTAAAGCTCTTTCATGAGCTCAATCAAACTTTTCTCTATAATTTTTTTTTTTTTATTTGTTGAATATTTTTAGCATTTTTAAAGACGTTTCTGGAGTTTCAGTCAAAAGTTTTCATTGTTAACTTGCTTCAATATTAGTCATGCCATTTTCTCTGTAGGTTTGCCAGTAAAATAACTGAACGTCAGAGTTTAGGAGTGATTTATAGGGTCACTGCTTTTGTGGCGTCTGGACTATCTTAGATAATCTATTTTAGAATCTCTCTAAAAATAAAACCTCTTGGACCTGTTAAATAACTAATAGACTATCCTAAACTAAACACAGATTATTTAAAGCTTTGGTACCTTCTGCCATTGTTTGAACAAATTCTTAGAAATAGTAGTTTTAGGGCTTTACTTTGCATTTCAGGCAGAAATTAGGTACCACAGATCCATAAATTAAAAGGTGCCTAGATACAAAACTGGTAGTTAAATTGTATTTTTTTATTTCTGAAAGTGTGTGGATTTAGTCAATTAACGAAAAACCCAAATATTGGTAGGCAAATGCTAAATCGATGTGATGCAATAAATCAAGGATAAAGCACGGAAATCTAATATAGATTTAAATATACTTAAATCTATATTAGCATTTCTTAGGCATTATTTGACATTTGTCCTTTAGAAAATGGTAGACGGGAAAAAAAAAAGAAAAAAAATTATTAAACATTCATACTAAATTTTTTTCTTCACCCCCAATATAAGAGAAGCAAATTCCATATTTTCTTCATGACAGTTCAGAAGCTCTGTCTTTTAAACTGAGTGTTTCCAGACTGCACCTGGAAGTGTCTCTGGAAGGCAGGATTGGGAAGATGGTGAGGTTTGAGCAAATCTTCGTCTTCTGTTACAAGCATCATCGAATCGATAAGAGAGTCGATGGATGACAGCTGCGTCTCTACAGGAAGCAAGGAACAAAAAGAAATCACAGAGTTTAGGTTTTCATATGCAACTTAACACATTCAGATTTAAAGAACAAAAAAAATATCTAAACAAACACTTTCTAACAAAACAGTTAATCTTAAATATACAGTAAATACAGAATTTTTTTTGTGAGAATAAATTTTTAGTTCCTTTTTGTGACTTAAAAATAAAGCAACAATAGTGCAACAAATAAAGCAAGAATGTGCATGTACTAAAGGGGAAATACAGCAGATCTGAAGTGTTCACATCACACCCATCGAAATGGCAGATTTCCATAACATGCAAAGCAAATGACAATTATTTCTAATGTTTTTCACCTATAATGTGACACAAATAACTAAAAACCAAACAATTTTTTTGGGGGGAAGGGAAAAAATTGGTTGATGTGTGCACAGTCTTGATTAATGATTACTTCATTAGAGCACATTTAAATAGAGTTTTAGGATTAATTGTTGTTTGGCTGGAATCTATTGGAGTCGAGAATATTTGCCCACTTTGAAGTCAAATTTCTTTTAAGTCCTGTTAGATATACACAACATTTTTACAAGAGCTTAGGGTAACACTTACTTGATTATGTAATAAATTGGCAGAATGTGCCTGGAAAATACATAATACTGTCAGTTTAAAACTTCACCTAATTCACTGTAATTTATGCTGCACACCCAATAAGATTGAGTGTATAAATAAATCAACAGGCTCAGAAACAAAGTATTAATTTAAGAGCTTGTAGAATTGTAGAACTAAGTTATTTATTTATTTTTTTTCTTTTTAAATTCCCCCAAACAAGTTTTCTTGTTTTCTGAGGTAAATTATTCAGTATATATGTCACACTTGAGTCGCAATAAATTAAAAATATTTATGTGTTTTAATGGCTCAAAGAATTACTGTATAAATGAAGCACAAGGAGACAGGCTGCAGCCTGTACCCATGTAACTGTTGAGCTGTACTACCACAAGTGTCAGACCAGTAATTCTGAAGAATCTGCTTCAAAAAATCTCCTCCATGTCAAGAGCTCCTCCAAGCTCACACAAAATTAAAAAAACATTTCATAAAAGTTATCTGCTGACTGAGAGCTTCAGCTTGATCAACTAATGAGTTACATTAAATATGCCTTAAGTCAATTATTTTAGCTGCAGCAGTTCAAATACACCTGATAGCAACTGTGCCATCTGTTGACAAGGAAATGTGAGTGTGAAACAGTTTTTATTTTCTGCTCTTGAAAACCTGAAGAAAAGATTTAAATATGCAAAAGTATATCTTTCTGTGTGTGCTGAACCTGATGGAGCAATCTTCTTGTTGTTCTCAAGAGAAGGAAATGTAAACTGTCTTCCATAAAGATCTTCCATGAAGGGCAGCTGAACATATAAAAGGCACTGCAGAGGGAGATGCATAAAAATTAATGCAAGTATTTATATGCAATGTAGAAAAAGACACACTAATTTGTCCCCTTCACTGTGACTTCATATGATTCCAGATACTAGCTTAGCCAAGAAGGCAATAGCATTGCTTTGTAAGAGAGCTAATTAGAGGCTCACCTGGTGATGTATTTTAAGTCAAAACCACAAAAAAAAAATCAAGATTTCCATTTTGTACAATGACCAGAAAGGAAATTCAGCAATGAAGAAGCCACTACCTCAAAAAGTCACATAAAAAAGCAGGTCACAGATTGGGAATGCACTCAGGGACAAAGACCTTATTGTTGAGCACAAATAGGTCTTCCAAATTATTTACCAATAGTTATAAATTTGGATATCCCAACAAATACAGAAACATTTAGACTGATTAAATGTCAGAGCATGAGAGAAAAAGATGGTGTGTCTGCAAAGACATTATTTTAAAAGTATAAGAGGAGAGTTGCTGAAGAAAAAACTCAGAAAAAGTATTTTTGTCTATGACCTGACCTCATATTCAGGCTTGATACACGGGAATGCAGCGCCCACTTGAGGATTGCTGCGCCGGTCGTAGGCGTAACGCACGACGGCAACCATGTTGAGCTCATCCAGACCACGGATCAAAGCCGACATGGCCACGCCTGCATGCTGCTCAGAGAGAAAAGGAATAAAACAAAACAAAAATACCAGATCAACTTTAACTTGTGGTCATTAACTTAACACCAGCGCTGTCCATCCCTACCTCATCATCCCGTGCAGGAAATATCTTGACAATCTGTGTTCCCATGAACTGATGGCGAAGAACCTACAGATGGCAATTAGTTTAGTAAAGTACCCTTCAGCTGTTAAGTTGAGTCATGGCCTTGATTAAAAATAAGAGAAAAATACCAAGTTCTTTTTGGTGAAGCCCAGAACAGCAAAGCACTTCCCATCATGCTTGTATTTCATCTGATCCTGATCCACTTTGGAGAAAGGTACAATATCACTTCCGTAACGAAAACCTGGCAACAAAAAAAGAGGCGGGCTTGAACTTAAGCATACAATTTGTCAGATTTTAGGACGAGAAAAGAATCTCTTCTGGCTCTTTTTTTTTTCTTTTATGCTTTGATTCCACTTTTCAAGGCTTTAGCTTGTCCTCACCTTGAATAATGTCTTCCTTCTGCACCTCTGTCTCATTGTCGTCATCCAGACAGAAAACAGTCTCTCTCTTCACATCATCTCTCTGGTTGGTTTGAGCATCGACTGTGATCCACATTTTCTTCAGCTTCTCCTCAGTCACCTGGAGAACAAATGCAACATTTAACAGTGAGGTTTATGTGACTATTATTAAGGTGGAATAACACTTAAGAAAAACTAAAGAATATAGGAAATGTAAAAGCACTGCTTTAAATAGTCCAGCTGAAACAAACAAATGTTTGTTGTGTTCCATCCCTGGCTTTTAAAACACTGCAGGCAAATCACGTTTTAGTGAACTTACTGCTTTGTAGCCAACGATACGGATGGACAGAGAGCTACCGATGGTGAGCTGACAGGGCCAGGCCATGGGTCTCCTCTCAATGCGTTTAAACATACACAGCTGCTCCACAGCCTTCCTGCAACAGGATCGAGGCAAATGGAAATAAAAACAGGTAACGAAATCTAATGCAAGGATCATTTACTCCTAAATCAAGTCAGATGGTGAAACTCAGAGGTGAAACTATTAACAGAGAACAAAAACCAATGAGACATGAGAAAGAACATTTGAATTGGAGAAAAAACTTTGAAACTCTTTAACCTGAATGTGTAAATTTCTTCCAGGCCCTCCTCCTCGTCCAGACTCAGCATGATGTTTTTAACCATTTCCAGGCCACTTTGCTGTTCCCTAGAGAGACCTTTGCCCCTACCAGGGTCACCGGAACCCGTTCTGTCCTCATCTCCTTCACCCTCTTCTTCATCCTCCACTGGGAAAGGCAAACTGGAAATGAACAAGTTGGTAAAGGCAAAATAATATAAGGCCAGCATGCATATAT